>JAJTIZ010000056.1:0-285369 GCA_021365335.1 Phaeosphaeriaceae sp. PMI808
CTTAGCGACCTTAGAGGTTATAGTATAGGTTAGTCCTACGTGCTAGGTCGAATCTATTAACGCGTTACTTATTATAGAGGTATTTAAAGTATTAAGAGTCTACTAATATACTAACTATATATTAATAGAGTAAGGTTAGTTCTTAAAGATAAAGTAAGATTAGGGTAGATTAGTCTTACTTAGTATAATAGGGTATAGAAGTAATAACTTAAATTACTGTACTATTATTAAGTTGAATATAATAAGCCCTAAGAGTTTATTACCTATAATTATATATATACTAGAGGCGCTTTATATTAATCGCTTTAATATAATTGCTTTATATTAAGTACTTAACTTTACGCGCTTTATCTTGCGCGCTTTAATTAAAGTAGTTATATAATAACTATTACCTTATCCTATACATTCGCCTAATAGTAACCCTATACTAGCTCCTAGCCTTATTAGGGTCGTAATACTTATATACTATATAGTAAGATATAAGTAATAGAATTACTAGAATTTCCCTAGAAAGATATCTTAATAGACTTTATAATAGGACTACTACTATTAAAAGACCTAGCTATAGGAATTACTTATAATGCGATAATAGTTATTATATATAGATTTATTAAGTACGTAGAGATAATACTATTTAGGAATAACTATACTATATAATAGTTAGTATTTATATTTCTAGATTAAATAATTAGATACTATAGTATACTAAAGTTAATTATTAGTAATAGAGATAAGCTCTTTATATTAAACTTTTAGGTAACGCTATTAGTACTAATAAGAATAAAAATAAAGCTATTAATAGCTTATTATCTATAGATAGATAGATAGATAGAAAGGATAAATCGTATAATAAAAGTATATCTATAAATCTATATTAATACGCGATAAAACAATTAGGTATTATTACTACCTATAGTATAACTTATATATAATAATAAGTTCTTAGAATTAATAGAAAGAATACTATTCTTTATAAATTATAGAAGATACTTAAACCTATTTAAAAGGATATTACTAAGACTAAAGGTATAAGTAGTAATAGTAACTATAGATAAACTTAAGAAAGTTTATAAAGAAATATAAGATAAGATACTTAAAGTATAAGAAAGTAGTATTAAATATACTAATAAGAAATAAAAAATAGTACCTTAGCTAAAAGAGGGGGATAAAGTATATTTATATATGAAGAATCTATATATAAAATAACTAAGTAAAGGACTTAATAATATTAAGATTAGACTATTTTTAATTAAGGAATAAAATAGACTAGTTAATTATACTTTAGAACTTCTAGAAGATATAAAAATCTACTCTAGGTTCTATATAAGTAAACTAGAACCTACTAACCTAGAAATACTAATATAATAAACTTTTTACTATAAGATTAAAGAGGAAAATAAATTTAAAGTTAAAGATCTCTATAGATACTAAGAGATAGGATAAGAAGAATTTTAAGATAGGAACTTCTATTAAGAATAGTTAGTTAAATAGAAAGGCTACCTAGTATTAGAAAATATATAGGAACTAGAAGCTAACCTATAGAACTATAAATAACTACTTAATAAAATAAGAAAGGAATATAACCTATACCCTTATATAAAGATAAATAAATAACTTTACTCTATAGATAGATATATTAACGAATAAATATAGAAAAATAAAAAATATATATATATACTAAAAGTCTTAGTAAGAAGTAACCTCTAAAGATACCTCGCCTAGGATAAAGGTTTTACTAAGATAACTAGGAATACTAGTATTCTAAATATTATCTCCTAGACTAGATATTATACTCTAAGTAAAAGGTAAAAGAGTAAGCTCTCTAGCTATAGTTACTATAGCCTCTTACTCCTCTAGATAAATAATAGTAGCTTCCTCTATAGAAATTATCTTAGTAGCTTTCTCTATATTAGCGCGTAGCGCCTACTATAATATAAGAACCTTATACTCTACCTCTTCTAAATAATTTTAGAGATACTCTTTTTTAGAATATAAAACCTCCTATTTATTTTTAGAAATCTAGATATTATAGGATTTTAAGTTTAAATAATTATAATTATTATAATAACCTAAATAAATATATACTCTATAAATAAGATTTATAGTACGATAATTAGAATAAGTAACTAGTATAATATCCCTAAAAGAATTAATAAAGGTAGTAAGATTTATATAATAAACTTTACTATTAGAAGGAACCTTAGGTATAGTAGAAAAGGTTTTAGGACGAAAATCTAGAGGAGAGGGGGATAGTATTATAACCCTATAAGATAACTATACCTACTCTACCCTATAGTAATCTCTTACTAAGAGTAAATATAAGAGATTATATTATATAATATAATCTCCTACTCTCTCTTATATTAAGAGAGTAAGAGAGTATAACTAATCTCTTAATCTCCTTAATCTCTAGAGATTAAGAGATTAAAGAGATTAAGGTAGTTAGCTAGTATATATATAAACTAGGCGATAAGCTCTTATAGCTTATTATATTTAACTTAATATAGTATAGTAATTTAAGTTATTACTTCTACGCTCTATTATAACTAAGTAAGACTAAATCCCTCTTACTTTACTTTATCTTTAAGAACTAACCTTACTCTATTAATATACTATAGTATCTTAGTAGACTCTTAATAGTTACTCGAGAGAGATAAGTAGAGTAGAGTTAAGATAGTAGAAAAATCGCTAAGTTTATAGCCTATTACTAAATTACTTAATAGTAGATATATATAATAGATACTAGCGTAGCTAAAATAACTATAGAGAATATAAACTATTAATATTTTACTAGTAAAATATAGGTTTTCTATATTCTATATAGACTTAGCTTATTAGGTTACTATATTAACTAATTTTATATACTATTTACTACTTATTTACTACTATAATTAGCTATTATAAGATCTTAGTATTATATTATAACTTAGCGAAACTACTAAAATATATATCTTAACTCTTTAAAACTATAATATACTACCTATATATCTCTTATAATACTTTCTTACTACTTATCTATATAGCTTATACTCTATACTAAATTATACTTATTTTCTATATTATTTTACGCTACTTCTTATATCTTATTAGTATATAAGTCTAATATCTAGAGGTCGTAATTAATAGTACTAGTATTATATAAATTAATAAAGTTATATATAGTAATAAGCCTAAATATAAGCTATACTTAAGTTATTTTACTAAACTTATATACCCTATTAAATATCCTCTATTAATATTTAAAAATACTAAATATTAGGAGCTAAACTAATATATAATTAGTTTACTAAAGGTATAATTAGGCCTAATACCTAATTAGGCCTAGCTATAGCTTTAGCGGCTCCTATATATATATATATAGGATAAATATCGTATATATATAATCTAGCTAGAATAAATTATAATTATATATATACTAAAACTATAGTTTTCTAATTCAACTATACCTTTACTATATTAATACTAATTAGTAGTTAAAAAACTATAGATTAGTAAGATATATCCTATAGGAGGAATTTCCCTAGCTTATTAGGACTTAGTTCTAGTAAAAGAAGTAGCTAGCTAATAGTAACCTTCCCTATCTTAATAGGCTTAGGAAACTAATATTAGTATAAAGTATAGAGATACCTATTAGGACTACCCTATCTAATAGGAGTAGCGCCTTTCTAATAGATTTAAAGGAAATCCTATACTAGACTTACCTACTAAGGTCTAGTTCTAGAAATAGATTTATATTAACTATATACTATCTATAGGGAGTAATCTACCTATAACTAAACTAATTAATATATAACCTAATAGTATATTATACTATAAGGAATTAAGAGACTATATATAGTTTTATAACCTATATAATAATAAATATACTAACTAACCCTATAATCTTATAAATATACTTATTAATAGTAGATATATTAATATAGTAGTTCTTAACTAGTTTATACTAATTAAGGATAGAGGGTAAATTAACTACTTCCTTCTTATAAAGTTCTAAGATAAGTTTAAAGACTAGAATAGAGACCTTATTAGCGCGATTAACCTATAGATTTATAAGATAATAAAGGAACTCTTCTATAAGTATAGAGTATATATACCTCTTAACGCTTATAAGACTATTATAGAATAGTTTACTAAACTCCTTATAATAGAGGATTACCTAATATAGCCTAAGAAAGAACTTAATATTATAATACTTAATCTAAACTTTAAATATTAATAGATAGTATAGTAATAAAGTACCCTAATAAACTAATCTAGTAGCTATAGAGGAATACTACTCCTACCTTACCTAGCTCCTTAACTACCTAGTATATATATACTTACTAACCTCGTTAAGCTCTATACTAATAATATAAAGTTTACTAGTAACTTCTATAATATACTTAACGTTAAGCTAAATATCTTCTATAATCTCTACGCTAAAGCTAGTATTATCCTAGAATAATATAATATAGTATTTAGTACTATACTTAAAGGAAAAGTATAGTTATTCTATTACTAATACCTTACGTAGAAAGGACTAAACTTTATAGAGATAATTACTAAGATCTAAGAATACTTCTATATACTAGAGAATTATTAACTCTTCTTAAATAAGTAGTATATAACTATACTTAAGGATATTATTATAATAAACCCTAATAAAGATATTATATAATATCTTAAGATTATTATTAAATAACTATAATATACCTATTAAGGACTTATCTAGAACTTTAGTAGTAGTAAAGGTAACCTTACTAGCTAACTAGTATCTATATACTAAGGAGTCCTAGCATATAGTAGTATCTTAATCTAGCTATCTATAACCTTTAAGAGAGTAGCTATAGACCTTAGAAGTACTATAGGTATATAGACGCGTTATAATAATAGTACTTAGTTTAACGTCTATAGATTATAATACCTTAATAATAATAATATATACTATACTAACTAATAGTATAACTATAATAATAACTATAGTAATAACTAATATAACTATAGTCCTCCCCTAACTATTTCTTAATTATTATAATAACTAAGGTAAAGGATACTACTCCTAAAACTATAAGAAGTATTTATCTATAGTAAGTAGGGCTACTAGTTAACGCGATACTTAAAAGATAAGTATATATACTTACGATAGTAATTCTATATATATATAGGACTATAATATTAACCTAGACTATAGTATCTTTCTTATATAGTTTAAAGGCCTAATATTAATAAGAATAGTAAGGATAGTAATAAGGATAATAATAATATTAATATATTCTACTTAGATATAATAAATAGTTCTTACTATAATCTATAGGATAGTAGATAGATAGAATATTACTAATAAGCTTAATAATATTATAACCTTATACCAATTACTAGTATTAACCTATACTAGCTAGAGTCTCCTAAGGAGGAAACCTACTATTTATATTTAACGCCTACTATAGGAGTAGTAAGTTAAAGGTATTATACCTAATACTAGCGCTACTAGTATATTAATAGTAGGTAAAACCTAGGTCTAAGTACTATAGAAGCTATAACTATCTATAACTATTAATTAGTCTACTACTAGATAATATTATATTAGATTTAGAGATAACCTAGAGTATATCTTAATTAGAGATATTAGAGTAGATATACCCTTTAGTATAATTAGCTTTATAGTTATACTAATAAATATACCTTCCTACTCTACCTAGTAGATATAGATAGATATAGTATCTATCTAAATAACGTTAATAAGTTCCTAGTATATAAGGATAAGAAGTACCTATTATCTATAAATAGGGATATCTATAGCTACTCTATAATACTACTAAAATAGCTATCTACTACTTAATAGAAATAGAACTAAGATAGCTTTATTAATTTTTAGCTACCTAGCTACTAAGTAATTCTATAAGGTATTATTATAAGTAGGATATAATAATATAAGCTAGGAAGTAATTAAGAGTATTACTAAAGTATACTACTAATACTAGCTCTATAGTAAGGTACCTAGATAATTTAAGTTTATAATCTATAATAATATTAACTTTAACTTTTAAGTAATTATTAATATAATATATATTAATTAGAAACCTATTCTCTATACTATTAATAAAGTAACTACCTTCTAAGCTATATAATTTCTCTAGGATATATAAGTAAGTACTACCTAGAATATACTATATACTATATAGATTAATATATATATTAGTCTACCTAATATTATCTTAATAGACGCTAGTAAGAATTTTATTAGTAAGGAGTTTATTAATAATACTAACTTAATAGTAATTAAGGTAAATAAAGTACTAGTTAAAGCCTATAACTCTATTAGAAAAGTTAAACGCTATTATATAATAGTCTAATATATATATAACGTTATCTACGTAGATATTAGCTATACTACTATACTAGAGTATATCTTATAGATAGCTATAAAAGCTATTAATAATACTATAGGACCTAATAGACTCGTCTTAACGCTTCTTATCTTTAGTAAGTACCTATAAATATTAAAACTCTCTCTACTCTCTCTATTAGTTATAAATTAAGTAAATATAATTAAGAAAGTAATAGTAGAGACCTATAAGATTAAGGTAGCGCGCTAGATTAATAACGCGCTTACTACTTATAATAGCCTAAATATTAGTAAGATACTCTAGTTATCTCTTTAAAGTAATATTAAGGTTTAGCGTAAAAATAAAGGATAGACTAGCCTATATATACTACTTACTCTTAATAATAAATAGACTACTACTATTATAGACGTTAATAGTAGATAGATAATATTCTAGATAACTATTATCTACCTATATTATTAAGATAACTCTATATTTATTAACTCTAAGAACTTAGATAAGGATAATAGAGATAAAGGAGTAGATATTAATAATAATAACTATACGCTAGAGACTAAACCTAAGTAACCTTACTACTACTATAGCCGCCCTAAGAGCTCTAAGAATAAACTAAAGATAATAATAGATAATCTTATTAATAAGATCTACCTTATATAATATAAATAAGATAATTATACCCTTACGTAGAAATTACGAGCTAATAGAAAGATTATAACCCTAGGTATACCCTTTAAGCTATCTATAAAAACTAAGATTAACGCGTTAATTATATATAGAGTCTTTTATTTTAAGTAATATAACCCTACTAAATATAGTAGAATCTATATATTTAAGTTATAAATTATTAATAAGGTAAAGAGTAAAATAGCTAATTAGCCCTATAAGAAGTTATAACTAGTTATCTAAGGATATATAGATAATAGTAAGAAGCTTATACTAATATAAAGCCTAACTATCTAATAAGTAAGCTAACGCGTTATTATTACCCTTATACTATCTATAATCTATAATAGGATAATCCTATAGCTCTAAGATATTACCTAGGTATATACGTAGTTAGATAATTAGTTATAGTATATAATTATTACTAACCTCTCTATATAACTTAAGGAGGAATATCTATATAGTACTATTATAGTTATTATTAAACCCTTATATAGTATTATAGAGGTAGGAGTATATTAGTAGTCTACTTACTCTAAATACTATATAGAGAAGCTCTAAATAGAGACCTCTATATATAACTTATACCTACTTATCTCTAAGCCTACTATAGTAGGATTTAGTATTATAGGTATATAGACTAATAATACCCTTAGTCTCTCTAACTAATAGTCTATAGATAGAGAGACCTAAGAGCTCTACTTTAGTACTAAAGAGAAGTAAGTACTTAATAGTATAGAGCTAATAGCCTTTAATAGCTATATTATTACGCTCTATAATAGTAAAATAGTACTCTAGTAGAAATACTAAGGTAATAAGTTAGAGCTTATATATAATTAAAAGTTATATATCTAGTAGTAAGTATATAGCGCGTATATTATAATAATCTATTAACTAGAGATAAGCTTTAACTTAGCTACTACTACTTAGGTAACTAACCCCTCTAAAGAAGAAATATCTAGATTAAATAAGCGAATTAAATAGTAGAAGGATAATATTAACTATAGCCTTAACTATATACAACTTAATATAAATAGCCTTAAGCTCTTTATATTTATTAATACCTCCTTTACTAATAATAAGGATATAAGCTTATAGATAGGATATATAATTATTCTAGGAAATAAGATTACAATAAATAATACTAATATATTTAAAATCTATAGTAATATTATCTACTAGTTATTAGTTAAGTATAAACGCGTTACCTAAAGTATATTAGTATCTAAGATCTATATAATAGCTTATAGTATTAATATTACTATTACTATTAGTAGTACTATTAATATAATTATAACTTAACTTAATTATCTAAAAATCCCTATTATTATATATACTAACTTACTATTATTATACAAGTACCTAGTAAAGCTTAGTATAACTAAGGAGAAATAACTAATAATTTATATTATAGCCCTCTATTAAGTATATAAGCGAGGAGACCTTATAAATATCTAATAGATTAATAGGCGCGATAACCTAGTAGACTTAATAATAAAGTCTAGCTCTAATACTATAATAGAGACTATTATTAATAGTAATAACCTCGAGCTCTACGTATAAGGATAGGTTAACTATAATAAGAACCTTACTACTACGAGTACGACTAACTATAATAATAAAATCGCACCTAACGATAATATAGAGGTATAGGAATAAGTAATATAAGAGAGATAGATAGATACGGCGCTAGCCTAAATAGGAAACTAAGTATAAAATAGGATTTTACTTTTATTATTATAATTAACTATTTATAACTTATATAATAGTTACCCTACTAATAAAGAAAAGATAGTTAGTATTAGGAGCTAAACTAATACGCGATTAGTTTACTAAAGGTATAACTAGGCCTAATACCTAATTAGGCCTAGCTACGGCCTTAGTAGCTCCTACGCACGCGTATATAGGATAAATATCGTATATATATAACCTAGCTAGAATAAATTATAATTATATACGTACTAAAACTATAGTTTTCTAATTCAACTATACCTTTACTATATTAATACTAAAGGTATAGTTAATAATATTATAGAGACTAGAGTAATAATAGTTAAATAACTTAAACTTATTACTTAGTACTTTACTAACTTAACTAATCTCTTATAGATAGTATTAAACTTTATAGTATAGCGTAAGTAATAACGCGCTATTTATATAGCTAGCGTCTACTAAGAAATACTACCTATCTAGTACTCTAAAGCCTCTTTCTATTATATTATTTAGTACTCTACTATTATAGGTAGAGCCTTCCTATCTAGGTAAAATATATATAAAGTTTATCTTAAAGTTAACTACTACTAGTATATTTTAACTTAACTTACTATACCTATTATAGTAGTACTTTTAATTAACTATAAGTATATATATATAGAGATAAGTTCTATTAATTATACTAATATAATCTTTAAAAAATAGCTACTAGCGTAGGTCTCCTTATATAGCCTCTAGTATACCTAGCTAAGCTAGCTTTACTACCTTACTATATAGGTAGAGTAAGCTACTTAAAACTTCGTAGAAGTAACTTAACTTATAAGTATTTATCTCTAAGTTTAATATACTTATTATACTAACTAAGAGATAGTTTCTAAAGAGTACCTATACTAGTACTTTATATTACGCTATAATACTCCTTAGGCGTAAATATATAAGTATATAAGAGTCTTTTTAGTAATAATATCCTCTCTACTACTTATAAGCTTATATAATCCTAAGTAAGATACTAGTACTATAAAGATAGGCTCTTAAAGGCGAGTTTCGCTATATAACTATACTAAGTCGCTCCTATAATCCTATAGCTACTACTACCCTCGTCCCTCGAACGATCTAAACTATCGCACGCTAGTTAACTCTATATACTTATCTCTAACCTTAACTATAATATTAAGGACTAATACTAAGACTCTACTTATATAGGCGACTATAACTTTATAGTTAATAGGTAGTATTACGTACGCGAAATAAACACCTCCTATTTTTAAAACTACCTCTTAAGGTAGAGAGAAAAAGCTTAGATATTTAAATACTTAAATAGGTAGATTATAGGTTAAATTAGTACTAGTAAGGGTGTAGAAATTAGTAGCGCCTCTAGCTGTTTTTCACCTACTGAAATGGTAGAAAAAATAGCTAGCGCACTAAATACATGGCTGTTTTTCTACAAAACCCCGATTAGGCGCGAGAAATAGGTTAAAAAACAGGTGCACCAAATAGGGCCTTATCCTAGCTCTATAATCGTCTAGGCTTCCAGTTAATCATGTAAAGGTGCTAGTAGACTTTTGTTAGTCGTCGTAGATAGTAGTAATAGAAAGTTTAAAAAGCCCGTGTAGAGAGTAACCTTATTAACTATTCACATAGCTTGACTATAGTAAAAAGCGGGGCTCTTAAGGATTAAAGATTATGTGATTTTTAAACTTCTTAGGCGCTTGAAGAGGGGCGTGTGATAAATTAGTATTAGGTAAGGTTACATACCTTACCGCTTAGTAATTATTCCCGCCGCTTATAGCTAACTACCCTAATAATTTACCTTGCCGATACGTTTTATACTTTAGTTACCTTCTTTTATTAATATAACGTTCGCCTTAAGATCTAGTCCTAAGAAACCTGTAAGCGCCTCCTATATTAATATTAAGTCCTAAAAGCGCTACCGCTTATTATATAGTCTAAGGGTAGGAAGATTCGTTAGTTATAGTAGCTAGTATACTATTATCTATAATAAGTTCCTATAGGTAAAGTGCCCTTAAACTTACTTTAGGTAAGTCTTATATTAAGTAGTTAAAGCGTACCTAAAGGAGTAGATCCTAGAGAATTACCTATTGCGAAAAATAGATTATAGATTTTATATAAGATCTTTTATCTAGGCTATTACCCTTATTACTTACCTTAACTTTTAGACGTAGTACTTATTGTAATTAACTTTAAGAATATTAATACTATTAAGAGTAGATTTACGTAGAAGGGAGATTACTAAATTAGACTTATAATTCTTAATATAAAGGAAATTAACTAGATATCTCTAGATAAGCTTATATCTACCTATAATTTTACTATAGGATCTCCTTTATACCTAAGTAAGGCGTTAAAAAAATTTATATTTAGAGAGATAATTATAATTAGCCTACTAAATATAGTTAATTATATTTAATCTTCTATCCCCTTAGCTTAAAATATAGTTTTTATAGGCTATAGTATTATTAATAACCTTTAGGCTTTATAGACTCTTAATTTTAAGTATCTAGTACTTCTCTTAAGCGTTTTAGATACCTTTTATATTACTAATAAGGTATTTTAGTATTAGGCTAGGTCTCTTAGTAATTTACTCCTTTCTCTAGGATATTCCTTTAATAGGCTTTATTATATAGGTAATAACGCTAATTTTATACTAAGAGCTCTACTTCTTCTAGCTACTTATAAGTTTTCTAAGTAGTAAAGAGAGTAAGAAGAGGATCGCGATATACTTACTTACTTAAGGTAAATTTCAGCCTCTCTAATACTATATTAGGTTAATCTAGAGGTCTAAGCTCTATAAAAAAGGGAAAGGAGGGGTATAAGAAGTTAGAAGTACTAATTAAAGATATAGAGTAAGGAAAAATAAGAAGAAATATATATAGCTTAATAGCTTAAGAATAAGTAGAATATTATAGAAGCTAGATAATTAAGTAATTAGCCCTCTATCTTATTATAAGAGGTAGTACTACCTACCTATAGACTTACTAATAAGTAAGCTAAGTTAAGCCTTACCTCTAGCTTAGCTTAAAGCTTAATTTAGAGTTATAGGCTTAACTTAAGGCTTAATTCTAGTATTTTTAACCTAGCTTAACTTAAGGCTTAATAGGTAGCTTAATAGCTTAATAGCTTAATAGAGTTAATAAAGCTAATAGAATTATATATAATAGATTACCTACCTATACTAATAAATTACTATCCTCGTCCTAATTATATATACTATATAGTATATCTATCTCCTTATTAGTTATTATTATTATAGTAGCGCTATTACGCGGCCTAAAGCTAGCTTTATACTACTACTATATATACTATATAGCTACTAATAACTAAGGTGAAATCGCCTATCTTTAAGGCTTAAGGAGGTTACTAAGTTTACTAAATATATACTTATAATTATAACTTAAGGTAGGTATAGAGAGAATATTAATTATAAACTAGATAAGCTAAGGATAGTAATCGCGCTACTATAACTAGTATTATATAAGCTTATTAGTAGCTTCTATACTCTTCTCTACTCTTAGTTCCTATTATTTCTATTACTTATACTTATCTACCTTATTACTATTATTACTTATAGATACCCTAGGATTAATAAGGCTATTAATAGTATTATTAATATTTTTTAAAATAACCCTTAGAAGCCTTACTATATAAGTAGAGCTCTTATACTTACTCTAAAGTAACTTAAATATATAGTTATTAGCCTTAAGCTACTTAGGTTTATCTACTTAAGTAATATTATAGTATAGATAGAGTATTATTACTATATAATAGGGTAGTAAGAGGTTAAGCTTTTTATAGTAATTACTAGCTTTTATCTATACTACTTAGAGGTTAATAATAAGGTAGTCTTTAGATACTTCCTTATATATATTATAGTTAACGTCCTTATATAATTTAATATACTACTTATAGTAAGTTAATATATATTTATATATAGGTATAACCTTAGTAATTATACTATAATAACTACTTTAGCTATATCCTTTAAGGCGCTTTATTACTAACTTTAATAGCTTTAGTACCTTAATATACTTAGTAATTACGCCCTAGTTAGTAGCTAATAGCCTATTAAATCTTATCTAAGATACTACCTCTAGTAGCTTATTATTATAACTTATTATATATATATCCTTATCTTATATATATTATATATAATAGCTAGTATAAGTATTAATAGCTAGCTAAAGTTAAGTAGTATACTTAAAAGTTAAGTAGTATACTTAAAAGTTAAGTAGTATAAGTTCTAGTATATAATAACTAGCTTTATAGGCTATAATATTTTCTACTTATATATAGGTAACTCTTAATTTATAAGATACTAAAAGTCTTTAAAGAGCTTATATTACTAAGGTATTTTAATATAGTTAATAATATTAATTAAGATACCTAATAGCCTATTATACTACTACTAGAGGAGAAATCTCTCTTTATCCTCTAAGTTACTATTAGTATTATTATATATATTACTATTTATACCTTAAAGGAGTATTTAACTAATAAGGTTAAGAGTATAAAGGCTATAATAGAGGTAATAATAGGTAGTATTAAAGCCTATTATTTAAGTAAGTATATATACTATAGTATTATTATTATAGATATTATTAAGTATAAAGTAGCTAACTTTAGATAGAGTTATACTAAACTATTATAGTAATATACTAATAATCTTAGCTACTCTATTACCTATATAGGTATCTAGTAGTTATAGTAGTGCGATTAGGAGATCTCTTAGCTTACTAGTACTATTAACGTAGTAAGTAATAATTCTTAGAAAGCTATATTTACTACCCTTTATTATCTACCTATTAAAGCTTATATAGACTCTATTAATAGCTAGTAATAGCTTATAGATAACTAGTAGCTTTATAAAGTATAAGACGCTTATATAAGAAGCCTATAAAGCTAATACTACCTCTAGGTTAGTAGCTTTAAGTAGCTATTAAAATACTAGTATTTTAAACTTATATAAAGAATAATTATTCTTAATAAGCTAGATAATAGTAGCTAGCCTAAACGTCTATATATTAAAGCTAGAGAGTTAATTAGCTATAATCTAAGGAACCTTAACTTTTCTATTAATAAATATTATATAAAGCTACCTAGAGCCTAATAATATTTTATATAAAGCTTTACTAGGCGTATAGTAGCTATAACTATACCCTAGCTACTCTAGATAATACTTTACTATTATAGTTAAAAGTATTATCTTATATAAGCCTTTATAGCTAGTATTAATAAACTTATAAGTATAGTAATAATAATAGATAAAAAAGGTATATATAGGATCTTTAAGTAGTATAATATAGTAGCTATAAAGGTATACCTAACTTTTCCTCCCTTTTAGTATTACTAATAGCTATATATTATTATTATTAATTCTATTTACTATCTAGTACTAGCCTTAGTATAGGCTATATAGATATTTACCTAAGGAAGAAAACCTAACTAAAGGAAAACCTATCGTATACCTTATATACTAACGCCTACCCTTTAGTTCCCTTATAGTGCGTAGGTATAGTAGTAGCGTTAGCTATTCTATTTAACCGCCTAAATAGCTATATATATTTAGCTAAATATAATTAATTAAAACCTTTATATATATTATTAATGTATATTTTAAAGCTATTACTACTACTAGTATTATCTTTAGTTATAGCTATTATAGTAGCTTAGCTACCTTTAGTAGGTATAATAATTATAACCTTAGATTAGGACTTATAGAGTAGTAACTTAAAGGTAGATACCTTAATAGGCTTATTAATAATATTAATAAGAGCTTAATAAAGTAATAAATACTAAGATAGCTCTAGAGTATTATTAACTTTAATAGGCTATAATTTAGTACCTTAAGGAGCTACTTTAGTATATTTATTAGGGCTAGTAATACCTTTATAAGCGCGTTTAGAGGCTTAAGATAGTAGTATAGAGATAAGTAGGTATAGAGGCCTTAATAGCTTTAAAAAGATAAGATAATACGCTATAGAGGTATAAAATAGTACTAAGTTGGGCTACTTTTTTACTTACTAAGCTAATCTAACTTTAATACTATAAAACTATTATAAGATTACCTATCTAGTAAACTTAATAACCTTATTAAATTAATACCTACCTAATATAGTACTAGCTCTAAAATATTAAGCTAATTAAGCTAATTAAGCAAGCCTTCTATTATAGCTTGACTTGGCCGCAAAATCCTTATACAAGGCTTGATTTGATAGAACGATCACGTGATCAAGCCGATCAAGCAAGTGCTTGCAAGCCGCTTGCTTGTTGGCAAGTCTGCCTGCCTGATTGCTCCAAGGCTAAGACGATTAGAACGCCATGAATGATAGCACATCGATATTGCCGTGCATAGAATTGAAATAACAGGCCAGGCCTTCCACCAAGCAATTCTGATTTCGCCGCACATATCACGGAGTACCTGTACACCGCCTGCACTGGAGAAACCTCATATCGATATCAAAGATCCCTTTCGTCGCATCGGTGTCAAAAATGACTTACTTTCTAGTATGGATACCGCAATGTTGTCGAAGTTGAACATCGTTTCACCTTCAAGTCGCACTTCTGTGCCGTGAGTCATTCCTCTGCTTCGATTTCGCCTACTCACTTTCAAAGCAGCAACTCAGGCGGCCCTCAGGAGCAACTTTTTCAATCCTCCGAGTCCATCCATGCACCGCTGTCAGTCGTTTCTCTGCTCCAGATGATCACCAGCTAAAATAGACGTAACTGGATTTGAAAGGCAAGGGAGAGATATATCAAATGTACAAATATTTTGGCTGAGTACAAGGTAGGGTAGTGTAAGAATAAGTGAATTGTAGAACGTCACCTTGTGCTCTAGATTCAATGTCTTGGAGATAATGCTTTGTGAGATGCTGGATACCTATATAGTACATTTCAAAAGGCCTACTTACCCTCGCACGTAGCCGCAATTGTTTTTCCATTGCCTCTATGGGAACGCTACGAGGCCCTGCGGGGAACGAGTTCCTGCCCATCATTTGGTCCCACGCGCGTCAAGGGATGAGGGACATAGCAGCCCTGGAGCTATGCCGCCCGTACGCCTTCTCCATTCGTCTGGTTGGCGCTGGTCGCCGTGCCGCATGGGCTGTGAATCCGCGCGAAATACTAGCCCGCAGGGACTTTGGTCCTTTGCACTCGTACTGCCCCAAGCTTTCTGAAAATCAAAGTTGATTTGTTGCACTCTCGAAAGTCAAAATCGAGACTTACTACCGCAGCGCTGTGCCTTACATGAGCCCGCGCAAGAAGCCGCACAAGAAGTCGAGAAAGACGAGCGTGAGGATGAGCAAGCCGAGCATGATGAACAAGAATTCTTAGACCCAAGGTAAGCTATCTGCGCATGCCTGTAATTTCGGTGTAGCTAATATGTCCAGCCGCTGGTGGTTTGCCTCTACAGCATGTCCTTTAATCGCTGGCACGTTTGGGCCCATGGCCAACGCTTTCAGTATATGTGCGCTTGTAGAAACACGGAGGGTGAATATCCCTCCATCATCAGACGAGGGCCACGGTGATCGAATCGAGGATCCAAGGTGGCTCATCGCGGCCAATTCGATATCCTTGGTCTTTGCGATCGCTGCGAATTTGTCCTTGTTACTAAACATGGCAAAAAGGTTGCCATTTGCAATTGCTCAACCTATCACAATTCTAGGGTGGTACTTTGCATCTTGCCTTTTGATTGCTCTTGTCGTAGTCGCTTCAACGCCCGTGTTCCGCATCCAGCCCATGCAGGAACATGCGCTGAGCCAAGCCTACTACTACGGAATTATCGCAGCAGGGCTCTACTTTATCATTGCGAGCCTTATGGTTTTTACCGCATTTGGTGCCTGGAAGGGTCATTATGCGAAAGAGTTTCAGCTGACCCCAAGCCAACGGACATTAATGCTACAAACCATCGGGTTTATGGCCTACCTGTTACTGGGCGCATTAGTTTTCTCCAAAGTTGAGGGTTGGCAATTCCTTGATGCAGTGTTCTGGGCTGACTTCACTTTACTCACTGTGGGCATTGGTGGGGAATTTGTCCCAAAAACGCATACTGGCCGCTCGTTGCTATTTCCTTATGCCATAGGTGGGCTCATAATGGTTGGTCTGGTAATTGGTTCGGTAAGAAGCTTGATTCTTGATCATGGGAAGCAAAAGATGTCCGCTCGCTTTGTTGAAATCAAGAGACAGAAAGTGATTTCAGGAATCGACCGCGACACACGGACGATAAGACTAGGCCCGTTCGAAAAGCTCAAATTCTCTGGGAAAGGGTTATCTGAGTCGCAAAGAAGAGAACAGGAATTCCATATAATGAGGCGGATACATGAGCTTTCTGAACGCAAGAGGAGATATACAGCGCTCATCACTTCTACTGTAGCGGCTCTGCTCCTGTGGTTCCTTGGGGCCGTAGTTTTCATGAATGCAGAAAAGCCGCAAGGGTATTCGTATTTTACATGGCTATACTTCGCATATACCTCTCTCTTGACAATTGGGTATGGAGACTTTACCATATCTTCAAACTCGGGCAAAGCTTTTTTTGTGTTCTGGAGCTTGCTAGCTGTCCCAACGCTCACCGTTCTCATCAGTAACATGGGAGATACCATTATAAAGGCTTTCAAAGAATTTACAATATGGGTTGGGTCTTTTACTGTTCTGCCAGATGAGCAAGGGTTGGCATCCGCAGTGAAGGCTGGAATGAGCAGACTAAACGCGAGTAAGGGTTTGAAGACAAGGGAAGCAGAACGCAGCCGAGCGTTAGAAAACCATGGCCTTCGCCGTATTACCAAATATATTGAAGAGGAGGAGCTCGGCGAAGCTAAGGAAGCAGATGAGCGCGGTGACAATCTCGACCGCGACATACACTTTTACCACTTTGTGCTCGCTAAGGAGATCCGGCAACTGATGAGAGACATGAACAGTTCACCACCACGACAATACACTTATGATGAATGGAAATACTACCTTCAATTGATTGGCCAAAACGAGGACGATGCATCAGGCCATAGAAGACCAGAGAGTCACCATCAGCGTGACGAAAATGATAATCCAGATATTGGAACAGCAGACGATGGAGACACTGTGGCTTGGAGCTGGCTCGACATCCGTAGCCCTCTCATGGGTAACACCAGTGAGCCCGAGTGGCTGCTTCAGAGACTAGCCACTACATTAGAAGCAGAGATGCGTATTTTGAGCTCATCGAATACAGAAAAGGGAAAGCATAAACTAACGATTTCATTAGCAGGGTTGAAGACCAGGCACCAAGATAAGAGGTTGAAGGAAGGTCGTAAACTTGATGAGAATAGCAAAACCTCAAAGGCCAGAGACAGAGGTTATAGTACTTATGAGGCGTGAATAGTTGGCGTAGACGCGACATATCTCGATGCTAAGAATAACAAACGACATTTATCTGCATTGCCTTATACGGGGATCAACAAACGAATGCGCTCTCTACTTATTCACTCACTGAATTCCTCAAAATATACTCTCCAGGTCCACAGCATCCGTACCCAAAACTCGCCGTTTCTGCATCGTGCCCACATTTTCATGACCTCATTGGAGACCCCATTGCCAACAAAATGGCTTGCATCTCGAAAGCCTCCGACATACGAATCACATACTGATAGTCCAACCAGTACCTATTGTTGTCAGCAATATGACCGTATTCATCGTTAGTTCTGTGATCATCATATTGGTCGATCGCAGGGGGCGATGTGACCATGACCAAACCGGACCATTGATATTTCGAAGGTCAGGAGCCCAATAGCGGCCAAGGGATGTGATGGTAGCAAAAATAGGAGAATTGAAGTACCGAAGGCATTGCTGGCATGCTAGTCGGCAATCTATCCAAGTAGCCCCTCTTCGCTGCCATGGGGAATATGAATATGACGAATATTCACCAAACAACGGTATGCATTATTCCAAATATCTTCCAAATACACGCAGTGAAGCAGGTACTGGCACATAGGAGGCAGAATTAGGTGGGCTTGGGCGGCTGGACAGCCCAAGGCTGAACGATGACTCTGTTCAGCCTTGCTAACCAGACGAAATGCAAAAAGCACATTGAGCGCAACACAGACTAGGCCTTTTGACATGGTTTGTGCTTATTTGCTTTCATGCAACAAACTACATGTTATAGTGTGTTCAAAAGTGCTACAAAATTTCGGTCGGTGATCATGTGACTAATTAGCCTATTTTAGCTCAGCCTAGGTATTTAGTTTGGTCGATCATATAACGGTCAAACCAACGACATCCTCCTTTATTGTCAAAACACGTGGTTGGTGTCCACTTTGATTTATGGTCATCGAACGGTCACGTCCCCAGTAGGTATTCTTCCGTATGACACACCAACTGCCAGCTGTTGCGAAAGGGTGCATCCAGACTCACCAATAGAAGATCCCTTTATTCCGCAGCTGAAGAACGCCACGCATCACAGCCCGTCTCTCGTGGTTCAGCCTTAGGACGCCGCAACGCTATTCGCTACTCATTACTTGCCAGCAATCGCTGCATAAGGGATATGATTGGTTATGGGTGGGGAACAAAAAAATGTCAGTTGATCGGCTCTGGGGCAGAGAATGCAAGGTTAGGCATGCAAAGAGTAATTGTATTGTACCAAACATAGTATATTTCCTATTGATGTGAGTGTTACAGCTATGCGGGCTCTTATAAAATAGATACGCACTAACATCAGGCAGCTTGATGGAGGTAAGTGCCTTTTTTTTCTGCTCAGCAAAGGCCCAGGCTCAGCCTCTCCAGATGAAAGGGTACACGTCTGAGATCTGCCGTCTTTCCTACGATATATCTCTCCACGTTTTAGAAATGCACCCTCTCAATGAATCTATAACAGTCATGGATGGCATATAGACCTTCACTCACTGTATTGTGTCGATTCTGGTTTCGGAGTTCTGTTCATAGCCCGCACTAGTCGAGATAGTGGCTCAAGGCGGTGCACATATGGCTTACACTAGCCTTTTTGTTTGGTCCAAACAAAGCTCGCCGAAGCGTCCCCACTGTCTCGCAGCCCTCCAACTTTTTAGTTGGCATTCAAAGCCATCCATACTTAGCTGCTGCTATTTCTAGACCCATGGATGCCTTCAGCTAGTAGTATCTGTCCCGTGTTTTACCCAGTCTCTTTATATATCATCACACTCGTTTCTTGCCCTAGCGCGTCCGGTATTTCACAAAGGCTACCAAGTTTTCTCAGACTGAGGCCCCCGATTAGTCGCGGCAGCGATGTCGTCCCCACCGAACAGCGTTACGCAAGTATCGGGTATATTCTCAAATTGTGGTCCGGGAGTTGTATGTATCATTGCACAAGGCTATACTGTGTGACAACGACTGATTATGCGTACGATTATAGAATACCTACGAACTCCAGTACAAATGCAATGGGCCTGCTTGTTCTAACATCAATGGCTTCCAGAAAGTCGGTTGCAACTCCGATGGAGATACTCAGATATGCTCAAACGACGTCAAATGCCCCACCGGAATATCGTCATACTACTCGAACTTCACTTTCCAACAGAATGAGCCTGATCCATGGAACCCCTCCTCCCATAACGAGAGGGATAGTTTGGTATCACAAACTCAATCCGTATCCTTACCAAATTGCGCAAGATTCTCGTTGATTAGTGATGGCACGAAGGAGGGAACAAAGATTGGTGGAGAAGGGCCAACAGAGGAGAATCAATGCCCAAAGGTACAGGAGACTCCAAAACCGACGGCAGGCAGTGGCCTCCCGAGAAAGACCAGTTCAACAGGAACAAGCGCGACAGAGCGCCCTCAATCGGGTGTTACGGGTAAGCCCCAAAGCTCAAGTGGGACAAGAGTGAATGTATCAACTCACATGATGTTCATCACATTCCTCCTCGGCCTCATACTCTTGCTACCGGGGACACATGCTTCCTCTGACTATCACCGACGAGAGGAAGTTCGTCGAAGAGCTGAATTGCGCGTCCGAGATGTGAGTGACAAAGTCAAAGTTTTCGCCCAGAATTTCTCTCGAGATCTCGCACTGAAAGTCAATGCTCAAGGCCAGAATGGAGAAGTTTTCGCACATAATCTGGTCGCTGATGTTATCTCTTCGGTATGTGACGAATACTTTGGTGGCACGAGGCCAAACGACTTTGCACCGGTTGTCGTCCAGAACTGTGTGAAGAGTGTATATGGTGGGGAAAAGCTTGCACAACCTGCTGGACAACTCTTCGTGGTATTTGGGGCTAGTTTGCTATGCGATTACGTTGTAAGTGAGGCTTATCCTGTCGCTAAGGAGTTCTTTCCAGATGGATGTGAAGGTCTTCAGGATCTCGCAAAGAAAATATCCCCGACCAGATCAGCAGTGGTTTCAAACATTGTGCCTTCAGTTACGCCGCAGGCTTCTCAGATCCCAAGTCAAGTTCCATCAGTACCGAACTCTGCGGCTACCAACGCCATCACACCTCCTGTAAGCATGCAACCGTCTGGTGCACCGTCTGGTCCGTCAAATGTACCCCCAACCCAATTACCTCCATCTCAACAACCACCTCCATCTCAGCAGCCACCTCCATCTCAACAACCACTTCCATCTCAACAGCCACTTCCATCTCAACAGCCACCTCTATCTCAACAGCCACCTCCATCTCAGCAGCCACCTCCATCTCAGCAGCCACCTCCATCTCAGCAGCCACCTCCATCTCAACAACCACCTCCATCTCAACAACCACTTCCATCTCAACAACCACTTCCATCTCAACAGCCACCTCCATCTCAACAGCCACCTCCATCTCAACAGCCACCTCCATCTCAACAACCACCTCCATCTCAACAGCCACCTCCATCTCAACAACCACCTCCATCTCAGCAGCCACCACCTTCACAACCACCGTCTCAAGCACCTTCTCAAGCACCGTCTCAAGCACCTTCTCAAGCACCGTCTCAAGCACCTTCTCAAGCACCGTCTCAAGCACCGTCTCAAGCACCGTCTCAAGCACCTTCTCAAGCACCGTCTCAACCACCTTCTCAACCACCGTCTCAAGCGCCGTCTCAACCACCTTCTCAACCACCTTCTCAAGCACCTTCTCAAGCACCGTCTCAACCACCTTCTCAACCACCGTCTCAAGCACCGTCTCAAGCACCTTCTCAACCACCGTCTCAAGCGCCGTCTCAACCACCTTCTCAACCACCGTCTCAAGCGCCGTCTCAACCACCTTCTCAACCACCTTCTCAACCACCTTCTCAACCACCTTCTCAACCACCTTCTCAACCACCTTCTCAAGCACCGTCTCAACCACCTTCTCAAGCGCCGTCTCAACCACCTTCTCAACCACCTTCTCGACCACCTTCTCAACCACCCACTCGACCACCTTCTCAACCACCCACTCGACCACCTTCTCAACCACCCACTCAACCACCTACTCAACCACCTACTCGTACGTCTGCGCGCAGCACATCTCGCATGTCTACGAATACCACTACTGCCTCAACATCTACTGTAACCTCCCCTTGCCCGGTTGGTCAGTTTCTGGATGAGAAATACAAAAAATGCTGCTCTAAAGGAACGACATGGAATCAAACTCAAAACTCGTGTGTTTGCCCAGACAGTCAGCAAATGCAAAGAAACGGTACTTGCATAGATACAACACCCATAGTGTGTGAGAAGGGTCAGATTCCTGACCAGAAATATCACGTATGTTGTTTCGAGGGAACCACATATGATCCAAGCAAGAGGGAGTGTGTCTGTCCCCAAGGCCAGGTACTTGACAAGGAGTATAACAAGTGTTGTCCAACGGCACTGACATGGAACTCCAAAACCAATAATTGCACAGAGACGCCACGTACCTGTCCACGAGGCCTATACTATGCACTGTATGACAACGAGCATGGATATTGCTGCCCACAATCTCAAAACCCACTGTATCAAAAGCGAGCAACTACCCCTGGTGCAGTATGGGACTATATCTTCAAATATTGTAAATGTCTAAACGGAACGTCAATTGACAGGAAGTTGGGATGTGATGGCATACCACCAGGCAATTGTAAGCCAGGAGAGTATTTTGACTTTGACTATTCATTCTGCTGCATGGATGGGTGGACTTATAGTCCGAGAGCGCGAGAGTGCGTTAGAGGATCGTCATCCTCAATATTAAGTCTTGATTCTAGCACATCTCGTTCAAGCACCGTACTTCCACCACATTCGACTTGGAAGTCAACAACCACGACTCCATTAGATACAAGCTCAAAGTCGACGCCTACACTTCCACCACATATAATATCGACAACGTCGCAGCGCTTGGAACTTTCTTCAACCACAACTTGGGGCCCACCATCAACGGCATCCACGACGTCCAAGCCTCCAACACCACCATCATCTACCTCCATCATCCTACCTTCACCACCCGTGTCATCAACACCTACCACGTGTCCCGCTTCCTTACCAGACACATGTAGCAACGGTTGCAAGAACCTTAAAACCGATCTTCTCAACTGCGGCAGCTGTGGAAACAAATGTAAAGAAGGCTGGTCATGTACCGATGGCTCATGTGTCATTGGTTACGTGGTTGGTGTTCAGCCTTCATCAACGAAGAATGTCTCCACATTGCCATCCGCGATAGAATCGCATAAGCCATCCACGCCACTGCCAACACCTACTCCTACTCCTACCCCAACTCCGCCACCAAGTATACCCAAAGCAGGAGGTTATATTTCCAAGGGTTTAGCAGGGGAATGGTAGGCGTTTGAAATGCCATCATACATCAGGACCGGTATTGAGGGTTCAAAACTCTCTTTAAGTAATGATTGGTATGAGTACACATGATTGATTAATTCCTAGGTGTTTTTTTTTTGGGGGGGAAAAAAATTCTTTAGACATTCCTTGAATGAGTTGTGTATAGATAAAGATAATGATTGCAAACTCAAACTCAAACTTGGTGCAACTTCTGAACAATAAAAGCCTCGTGTCACAGACTGTCCGAGCAAATCCGTCCTTGATTGAACCTGTTCATGCAGCAGTTACATGTGTGAACAGGATTAACTTCAGATTTCATAATCGGCGATTAAGAAGCCATGCTTTGATGCTATCAATGCGGTGACGGATATTTTGTTTGATTAGCTCCCATTACTACCCTAATCAAGAGTAACGCCGAGTACCACGTGATTTATTCGACGAACACGGTGCTCGGTTATATTGATCGGCGACTCACCGATCGTCAGAGGGGTATTTGGAATTCCATGAATGTTGAGTCATGTTATTCAAAACCAGGGCCCTCAGAATCGATCTCCATGAACCGCGCTACGTACCGGAGTGGCCGAAGGAATACCAAGGACGAACATCCCCAGATATCGTGAGATTGGCGCCACGGCGTATGCCAAAATGAACTGCTTTGACGGTTACCCAGTGCCAAGCAGGGACGGTAGCCGAACACAGACTCTTGCTTCCTCCGCCGCTGCACGCACGCGCAGGTAGATGACATGGGGGTCAGGGTCCCTTCCCGCACCGGCAGCCATCGAAACGCTCCCTTGCCCTTCGGAGGACTTCTCCGTGGCTCAATCTCATCCAATCGACAGTCCGGGCTGATTGGAGCGTTGATCCCCAGATCCTCGGATATCCCTGCCTGTTTCTCCCACTCTAGCTTGTCCAACCATGTCATATCCTGCCGGCAGTGGCTCACGGTCAGGCGATAGAAAACGAGCGATACGCGTCCCTCATGGTACAATTGGTGAAAATGTTTACGCGCAGCCAGCTCTCCATCGTGAGCACAGACAGATCTTCCGAGAGAGCCACCGAGCGTAATTTACTTTACAGCTAGGACCTGCCACACCAAAAGCGTGCATGCATTGGTGCCCGAAGCGACTCGGGTAATACTATACGCTCCGTACTTCTGGGTTTGAGTTTGAGTAAGTCGAGCGTATATTCCTAAGGACGAGGGAGTATGCATGAACAAACTTTAGCAAGCATGTTACCGTCCAACCTTGCCAGTGAATGTGAACCACACTCTTGGATGCAACTTGCACACAGCAAGTGTAAACGACTATGTCTCCTGTTGCAACCCCGTCCATGCAGTAGCGTCAACTGCCTTCAGACTGAGCGCGCATGCGGCGGACTACGTAAGCAACTAGGTTTATTCGGTTCTGGATGCTACCAAGGCAAATCAGTTGCCTCACTTACGATATCGGGCATGTTCGTCCGACACGCACGCCACTTCACCGCCAAGAACAGAGCAATACTATCCCACGATCTCCTACCAATGCCATTTCTGATCAAAAGATGGAGATTCTGGCAGGCATACAGTAGTCAGAATTTGCCATAGCAGTCTCCGAGAGTGCATCAGCAGGATGATGGGAATTGAAGAGCTCGACCCACACAAGGCGGTGGTAGAGTCGCAAACCTAGCTAGTATGGTGCATTCTACATTAGATGGCGAAGATGCTACCACACTAGAAAGTATTATGCATACATGAATTCACACAAGCCACCCCATCGTAGGTGGCTGTGTTGTGATACCTACCCTGTCCTAGAAGGAGAAGATGCTTTTCCGGGGTCTCGGTATGATCCGACCGCAGCAGCACGGTGATCCCAGTGAACTGGGTCTAAACACAAGCATGTTACATGCTCGTCGAAATAGGCCTCAACTTGGGGCCCAGGGTGAGGGGAAGACCGTGACGTGACCAGTTCAAGATAACTTGCCAGTTGGCAGTTGGTTTTTGTTAGCAGCTTGTTAGCAAGCGCTAGTCACGGAATAAATTTGGCCCGAGGAGCGAGTCCGTGAGCATCTGAACAACGGGAATCCTAGATGCGATCAAGATTGCGGTTGCGGTAACATTTCTGCGCGTCATTACCCTTCTCGAAAAGAAGTTCGAGCTGATGACTCGACAGGCGTATGTATCTAGGTCTTCGACTCGCCGTTGAAATGCCGCGTCGCGAACTGCCAGGGAACCCACGCGTAATGGCTCCAAGCAACAATACTAGGTACTAGGTATCTTTGTGCTAGGTATGTATGTAGTATGGGTTGGATATACGCGTGGACCTACCAAAGCCGGTCTTTGGGATGTCACGCATGAGCTTTTCTCTCGATGGTGGCTGCAAACGTATGAGAAGTGGTGCGTCCAAGGACGTGTCGCACTAGGTAAGTAGGTTGTGCAAAAACATCCAAGGGCGACGCTGAGGCCATTTTGGATGCGGGGAGCATTGTTCCTGCGTCTTAACTCTAGGTGCAGATGCATGAGGCAGATTACACGGACTTGGTTCTCGGCGACGAGACATTGAGGACATTTCTTGAGAGAGGGAGAGAGGGGGGAGAGGGGGAGGGGCGTGAATTGGCGTGAATTGGTTAGACGGTCACCAAAAAAATTAATTCGCGCTATATTCCACGCTTAACCGATACTGAGCTTTCCGCGCTCTTCCTTCCCCCTGTCCAGCTTGACGTAAGTAACTTAGCATCCGAGCTTGTCAAGCTTGACACGTGGGGGGGGAAGATCTTATACCTAGTTGCTTGCCCAGCTGTCAATGATCCTTCGCTTTCCATGCTAAGGAAAGTAAGGCGAACGGTGCAGCCCTAATCCTTTGACATCTAGCGGCCCGACCCCAAGCGATCGAAGCGTGGCGTCGTGTTCCTGAAACATCTTGCACTCGACATGCATTTGTCAGATTGGCTGGGAGCATCAATGGTTACTGAGGTGGGCGAATGGAATGCACAAACTTGGCGTTATCTGGTCGTAGACCGCACCATAGGCTCATATTCGCTAGCGTACATGCATACTAACTACCCAAGACCTCGCCTCATGAAGGCGCTTACTGCGTTTCAGCCTAGATGGCACATCTCTTAAAGTTTGCGACAATGTTTATCATGACCGCTGTCCCATCGCCTTCCTCTAGCCTTCGAATATGTAGTAGCTTGCTCGCTACACCTGCGGGCGCTGTGCATGATACCCATGCCCCTCAGCTAATGCCATAATCCGAAGTCTAGTGAAGCCCCTGCCAGTGAGCACAGCCTCAACCTCGGACAACTTGGAATCCATTTTCCACATCGTTTTAGGTCCATTCCAGATGCTCGGGTTGGTCATCGTGACAAATTGCTCCTGGTTGATGGATTTATACCGGAAACAGTCCACGTGGTTGGTGATGTACTCGGTGCCATGGCGTTCTTGGCTAGGTTATCCTGCTCGCGATTGGTCATGCCTGGAACCTGGAATGTCGATACAAAATGATTTCCAAAAATCGTTACAAACTTAAATCGAACGTTATTGCTAACTGTAAGTGGCCTGATAACATGGGATCCAGGGTGCGGAGAGGGCTCCGCGAGATTGACGAGCCGTTGCCCTGCAGGATCAACGTTAGACCATCAATAGAGCCATGCTGCCATCATAGCTTAGTCTTCCTGATTTGGATACGGTTATGATTTCCTGGATTTTGAGTTCAATATAACGTGCTTGGTTCGATTCAGGGATATTGTTAATCGGTTGAATAAAACGTTTAGAGCCTTGATCCTGTACGCCAAGCGCCGCATGCTTGCTGAAGCCAACCTCGCCATTGCAGCATATCATATGTTACACGTATTTTTTTACCAGTGGGGCTCCATTCCGTGACTCTTTGATCTCGTCCTAACATGAATTTACTACTCCTTGATATTCCCTGCACCCAACTCACTGCTTAAACATCATTGAAGGATCCACAGGATACCCTTGAATATTGAACCTAGGATCGTATGCCGTTGGTGCTACTCCAATATGATGTGGCTGCATGTGATGTTGTTGAGGATGCGAGGATGGTAATGGCACAGATGTATGTCCTAAAATCTGTGAGTTTCGTTGTGACATCGTAGGCTCGTATGGCCCAGGTGTTGTCGATGTGCTTCTAGGCGCGGACCCTGAGGAATGTGTTGTGCTGCTATGTGCTGTATCGTAAAGGGAAAGATCGTCTACATGAGTCGTGGGCGCTTGGATAAGAGATTGTAGGGAAGAGTTGAATGGGAGTTGAGCACCAGTTTGAGCAGCAAGCCGCCGAATCAGTTCTGTAGATGGATACGATGGGGATGGTACTGTTGGCATCCCCGAAAATTCGTCGCCTATATTGGAAGGAACCGTGCCAGCACCAGTGCCTGACATGCTCATCGTAGAGGCAGGTAACGTTTGTGGCAGGTTTAATGACCTGGGCAGTGGAAGGTTGGGCAAAACTTCGGTCAGTTTGGCAAGGAGAAGCGGAAGATACCGAGATTGCCCGCCTCGGAGGGTTGAGATCAACGTCAAAAAACGTGAGACATAATCGCGGGGCCCGAGCGCAAAGGCATCTGGGGAGAAAGACGTAACAGCTACCACGTCAGCAAGGCAGCAAGCGATGTCGAACAACTTTTCGATCTGCAGCGGTGTGAGCCCAAAATTTGCCTTGAGAAATAAACATGATTAAAGTGTGAAAAGACGGCAGTTCTCGCCAACAATTGGGTATCAAATGTGGATCTCAACTCGACTGCCGCAGGAAGACTTTAAGCGAAGGATAAGAGATTAATCGCAACTTACTAGCTCTGCGCCATGTATTTCCATAGCGTGTTGAGAAAACTGGTGTGTCATGGTAAGGAGGTCCCTGGAGACCTCAATTGGGTATTTGAAAGTCATGCAGTTTTCGTTTGAGACACTGCTCACAAGCCCCTGGCAAACGGATAGTTGCCAGGCCATCGCCTTGAGCCATTGTTGTGTAATTCGGATTTCCACGGCCTGTGCTTCTGTGCATTCGAGGTATGTGGGGACTGCCTCTGCTATTTGCGTTTGTAATTGGGCGAACCAAGCCGGATTTGCGTGTGTGTGCACTCGATTCCAAAGGTTAATGAAGGTGTCATCAATGGTTTTATAAAGGTTTATGAGAAGTTCGAGTCCAATGGAGATGGGTCGATCAGATGGTACTTCGTCCAGAGAAGGGGGGTGAATGGTTGGATGAAGGGTTATTGGGCGATGCTTGTGCAGCGCATATGTCCTATGTGTTCATCAGAAACCAGCTCTTTCCTGCTAAACGTCCATGTGGAAGAGATAAAATGCATACCTTTCTGCTATAAACAAAAGCCAGTACAACACTCGTTTACGAGATATATCAAGAGGGTCATGTTTGTACGTTTCTTCGTCGTGCATCCCGAGCAGTTGAGCTTGCGTAGTGGCCTCTCGGAGATATCCCCAGGCTGTGTTCTCTCGTGCCAGGCCGAAGTAACAGCCGCAATAAAACCATGATGTAAGTACAGTTATATGTGTGGGATTCTCGCGAAACTCGTAACCATTCCGGACACGCACCGACTCTTCTAGGAGCGCATGACCTAATGTTATATTTGACATTTGTGCGATCTCAGGTCGCGATATCATGTTAGAAGGTACTTTCATATTCGATTGTATCATAACGTAGGCGCACAAGGCGACAATCAAGCAATATGATTCTGTAGAGCGTTCCATGTTCACAACTGCCTCTTGAGCCTTCTGCCGATGTAGAACTGGTGTTGAGGGGTAAACGTTGGCAAAAAAGAAGTCGAGGCAGCTATCCACTAGCCCGGCGGGGAGAAGGCCTTGTGCGCGGGCAGAGCTGGAAGAGAGTGCTCGGCCATCGAAACCCAGGTCTGGGGGAAAGCCAGCTGCTAGTTGAGCGTTGCGCTGCGTCTCTCGAAGTTCAGAGAGGACCTTTGCTCGACTTCCTTTGGGGCCTTTCTTTTGTGGGATGGCGTTGTATGTGCAAGCGAGGCCAGCAGAGAGACAGTTTTTGCATGGGTTGGTGCCTTCACCAATACATTTGACCTTTCGTCGATGACAGCTATGAATCACGATGTGAGTGGGGGGACGACAGGACATTGAGGATGGAGACCCACCTATCGCAAGCTCGCTTGACGGGAGCGGTTGTGGTAGTGTTGGAGGCCATGTTAGGGTGTGGAGCTATTGGATGAGACTCTCGTCCTCGCGTGGGGAGAAATACAGTCGCCGAGAGGAATCAGTGGTACTATTAGTAGAGTTGACATGTTGCACTTAGAATCCTCTCAAGAAGCCTTGTGTCATTGTGCTGGACAGAACGCCCTCACACACCTGGTAGACCTAGTCGATTGAACGACCAAGCGTAGAAGCCGCGTATTAGACCCGACTAGTAGTCAACCAGGGTGATAGGCCACGGCGGAACCCAATGACATGAACCGGAGTCAAGGCCGCCGCCTTCTGGTCAACGGTTGGAGAGGAAAGCTGCAGGGAAGCGCACTGGAAGCAAGTCGCACGCCTACCACACGGATACAGGCCCTAGGGCTTGGGCGGTCAGCCAGGGTGCAGCAGGCTGAACCTAGATGATGCCAGGGCATGAATAATTCAATACGGGTCGTGGGCGGGAGCTTCGTACCTCGCCGAGATTCTTCCGGCGAAGACGTTTGGCAGCAGCGGGAGGATTGACGCCACGCCGTCTTTGGTAAGTTCTGCGTATGTGAGTTTTCCGGCGACTTTGACCGCCTAGAAGAAGCCTGGGCAGGACATGCAGAAGCAGCAGGCCGACACAGTGCCGTCCAATGTAGCAGTGCCGCCGACGTGGGTTTGCTTTCGCGAGGAATATTAGCGCCAGTGTCACACTGTGCCCTGAGCATTCCTCACGGGCCAATGTAACCAGCAGCAGCAGTAGAAGAAGCAGGTAGACCGTATCGCGGTATTGGTATTGATTGGTATTTCCAGGGAGACGTCGTCTTGGCGAAGCGTGGTGTGAAGGGGGTCACAATCAGTCCAGCGAAGCGTGGCATGCGCCCCCTTGCCACGAGGTGTAAGAAAGATGATACGTCTCCGGATGGTCCGACGATAGACGCGATTTTTCTTCTGTAAAAGACAGCGCAGTCTTCGTGTTTAAATCTTTTTTTCGCGAAGGCCCTTTTATGGACTCGACCGTTGACCAGCACATCTCGCCTCCGAGAAGCTGCCGGTGGCAGTCCACCGACTACCAACAAATAAGGGCATTCCTTGAGATGGTGTCTCACGATTGATCCTGCGCGCACGGCTGAACAGTGAGTAGAGGTGCCGCAATGACTTCTTTCCATAGTGTAAGAACGACAATAACGGCGATAGGATCTGTGGTGTTGAGGCTTGAAAATCCGGGGCACTGGGCGATGATCTACTTTTGGTGCCACATTCAGAGAGCCAAGCCTCCAAATCACTTAGGGCTGAGGCTTGCGCTAGCAAGCATTTCCATTGCTCCGCGGAGTACAACGTCAGGTCTGCCACTGTTAGAGACAACAATAGATATATTACAGGAAATATGTGCACCTGATAAGAGCATATACTATTTATGCAATACTCGCAAGCTACATTTACTGAGACCAATGCGATTTGCATCAGAGAATGGCTCCAACGCTTCAGGCCCCCCAACAACGCCCCCATATGCAAAATCGCCAAATCGCCAAATCTCAAAATTCAAATCCTAACAAGTTCCTTCGCTCGCTTTTGCTCATTGTCATATATCATTATGAAAACTCAACACGGCTGCCACCAGATCTTGCTGCCTTGGCTTGAGCTCTCTCCGCTCTCCGTCTCCGTCTGTTTGAATCATAAGCACTAATATCAGTCTCTGTACCACCGTATACCTGAGTGCCATGGGGACTGCTTAGCACACTAGCGGCGGGTATAGGTGGGGGCGGGGGTAGTGGAATGTTTCCTGGTGCGGATAAGTTTCCTGGAGGTGGGCCTGGCGGGGGTGGAGGAATAGTAGGCTCTGGCATGCGTAGAGGTGCACTAGCCTGCGCCATCTCCTGTGCCTGTTGCGCCTCCAAAGCTTCAGTCCTACGCCAGCGGTCCCCACCAAGGTCGCTCACTGAGCTCCTACTTCCGTTTCCATTCCTCCTCTGCCTTTCTTTCCTTCTTGCCTCCCGTTCAGCAGCAGCCTCTTGCTCATTTAGCCTCCTCAGCGTCACATGACGTCCATCATTGTGCATTTTAACCTTCACTGATACAGGTGGTGATGCTACACTACCTTCACGACTGCCTCTGCGTTGACTGTGATCTCTTTTCGATGGCGATCCGTTAGATATGGCCGTAGCTGCAGCTCCACCGGCAAGTGCAGGTCCCAATCCCCCAGCATCTTGATGGCGACGGTGTGAACGGCCACCTCCCGAGATATAAGCTTCGGAGCCTGACTCAGAGAGTACTTCTGCATGAGGGGGCCGAATAGCGGCCGTTGATGGTCCTAACGTAGAGTCTATTGGTGGCCGAGACATATCAGGTCGTGCTAGGGATGGTGTTATTCCGGTAATATCACTCTCAGAGTATTCGGTCGATGTGCGTCTGTTCCGCTTAGGAGGGGCACCATCACCAGTAAATTTGCGACGTGTGCTATTGACTCGAGCCATGCGCTCTTCTTCGAGATCGTGTTGTCTAAGAGCTTCCGCGCGTGCATTCTCTTTATCATGCTTACGCCTCCCTAACGAGTGCTTGAGGAAGCCTATTACACCTAGGGTCGCCACTCCTTCTTTGAAGCCAAAGGATCGCTGATGAGACCTTGCGTCGAGTTCCTCATTGAAACTGGTTCGGCTGTCGAATGAGTCGAGAGACCCACCACTTCTAGGTGGACGATGGTCTTTGCGGAGTGGGCTTCCTGCCATAGCTGCTGCTTGAGCAGCCTCTCTTTCTTCAACACGACGCCGGTCATCCCGGTTATTTGCTGGCGAGGCTGGCGCTCGTCCTTCTTCCAGACGGCTCAGGTCTGTCTGCGTGATTTCAGAAGGTCCCAAAGGGCGGCTGTAAGTAACATCGCTTCCAGTTTCTGTTGGAGCATGGTGCTTTTTGTTACGACCAAACAAAGATTTGATGGCAAATAGTCCTCCAGCGGCAGCTCCAACACCAAGCAAACGATCTTTCCATGTACTAGTCTTCTTCTTGTTTCCGGCATACTTTTCATCGCTAAGATACGAGTCTGTAAACCGGGACTCGACGCGGGAACGAGAGTCATGTCGAGAGCTAAGTACTGTTTGACGACCCCCATGCCTACTGCGACTTTGACTTCGGGACCTGCTCCGCAACGCAGCTAAGCCAGCACCAGCAGCTCCCGCTGTTGCGAGAGCTCCAAGTCCATGGCCCCTGCTTCTTCTACTCCGTGTGCTCCCGGTCCGGTCCGTGATAAATGTCGTACGGTCGTCAAATCCCATTTCGGGTTGATTAATGTATGTAAGGATGAAATACAATACCAAAAGCAGGAATGCCCAAACAGCAAAAAGAATGAAAAGCACCTTGGGCGAGCCATATAAAGTAAGACCAAGCGGAACTTGTATGACCCCGAGAACGGCAATCAAACGTCCTAGCCATTGATGAAGCTATATAGTTTAGTTAGGAATGCCAACTTGGTGTGTCATTTACTTACCATGAGCTTGAGAGGAAGCTTGAATCGCTCTTTGTTCTTTTCCCACCGGTGTATTACAGAGCCGCCAATTGCTTGAATTAAGACAAGAGCATACAACGCGACGCCAATGCCATGATGTGGGTTGGTCAGAGACCTTTCTAGACCCACAGCTTGGAATCCGAAGATGAACGCGGCAGTAGAGAGAAGAACAGCCAAGACCTGAAGAGAGATGTGAAATTTCAAAGCGGTGCGCGGGTTGCGGTGGTAAAAGCGAGCCATGAGGATTGCGAGGGGAATGACGAATAGGAATGTTATTGCCCCTAAGATAGCGTGTGCGGTGACGTAGGTCTTGTAGTTCAGCATGTTGCGAAAGCGATTACCCATTCCTACTCTGTTAGTATATTTGTGTGATTCAGGCTGGAAGTGCCTTACCATTGTAACGCATGGTCTCAAAGTTCAAGCCCTGCAAGTTAGGCAACAGGAACGTATTGCGCTGGGAGTCCCAGGTCCCGTCACCGACATACATGGAATCCGAGGCATAGACACTCGTCCCAGGAGCTGAAAGCCCCTGTTCAGACATGGCAGCGGTGATAGTAAAGTTTAGAGAAGTCCAATGTGAGAAAGAACGTCGAGCCGTTGCTTCCTAGCGGTGATGCAACAGTTCAGCCTAGTGGATAGTGAATGTAAACCTGTCGAACCGAAAATGTATGGTAAGGTCGTGATTAGCGTAACAGTGACGAGCGGCTTCGCTGGTGAGCAATGCCTTGAGATGCTGAGCTCGTCCGGCTTAGCGGACAGCTCGGGGGAGGGGGGAAGGGAAGTCGTCAGTCGTGCCGCTCACTGCCTTGCTCTACACGGCTTGGAACAGTCAAGCGGGGTGCCGGTATGTCAAAGTGTGTACGACTGCGATGAATGAAATGTGCTTCAAACCAGACTTTCTTGGACGTCTGGGTGCACAAGAAGCTACCAGCGGCTAGCTCAGGAAGGACCCACCTGGCCTTTTGTGTTTATCGATCCGTTGGAAGGCCAACCGTAATCGATAAGCTGGTGTGGCGGTGAGGCGACACAGCCACCCAATCACAAGTCGACACACCCATGACTTCAGCTGGCATGTCCTTGAAATTGATGCCAGGATGTGCCCAAGCTAGACAATGCACCAACAAGTCATCAAGGAATGACGAACTTGGTGAGGCGGAACAGTTGTCATGTCAGCTGTCAAGAGCCTCATTTTGTGCGAACACCAAGCGAAACACACCGCGGCATAATTTGAGTTCGAATTCGCAAATCTTCATTGTCGCAAAGAAAAAGAAAACAACCCTTTGATAAGCAGTGGTATTTCGTCCCATAACTCCCCAAAAAGCATCATGACCTTCGTGATTCATCATATCCCTCAAATCGACCGCAACAAGTATGTTTAAACATTCAGCATTTCCTTCAACGCCTTTTCAGAAGCTCTAAGCCATCGTCCCCTCTCCTCTAGTTCGTCGCCAATCCCACCACCCTCTTCTCTCCTTCTTCGTGCCTCTTTGGCTGCTGCGACAGTACCATTCTTCTGTGTTTCGAGCGGCTTCAATTCGCGCTCCAGCTTCTCTAGCTCTCTCGTTCTAATCGGTAACGAAGCCTGTAAACTAGCGATCTGGGCGTTAAGAGCCTCCAGCTCTGCTTCTCGGTCTGTGAGAATCTTAACCGTGTCTGGGAGCGGAAGAGAAAGTTCTGGGTTGTTGGACGTAGGTATCTGCTCATGTTTCAACCGCTCAATCCCAGCCTGCAATCCCTCAATCTCCGTGGGTAACGACTCCAGCTGCTGGGTACGTAGTTGCACACCCTCGTATCGCAAGCAAATCCCCTTGCCTTTGGTTTCTAATTGTTGGAGTATTTCAGCGACCTCTAGCTTGCGCTCCTTCAGGTCTACTTTAAGCGCCAAAATTTCCTTTTCTTTTTCATCGTTTTCAGGTGCTTCCACTAAGCGGGGCGGGTTCTCAGTAATGCTGCGGAGGAACTTTTCTTTGGTCACCTGTTCAACATAACTAAATCGAAGTTTACTGAATAGTTCCTGTAGCACAGGTTAGCAACGTACTTTGAGGGTCTTCCAAGCCTCACGAACCTTATAGTGGATCAGATCTGCCTCCAACGCAGCAGGATGTGTGTCGCTATTCTGCTCACTGTCCTCTGATGCAGCTGAATTACGTTTGTTTGCGGATTGTGGGAGATCTTTTGGCGATAGTGTTTCGGCAATGGCCAGGAGCTTCAACGACTGTGTTTTTTGTAGCTGTTGAAGAGCGGATTCTGGCGTAGGCGGTGCAGACTTTCTTTTTGGCGCCATGCTGAATTCCTATCCAAGGAAATATGCGAGGAATTCGTGATGTGGAGGGGTGTTTGTTTGTTGACGCGGCGCGACTGCCCGCGGTGGTTACTGACTAGGGACTAGCGCCTTTCCCCACTCACCGTGAATCTAATCGCTCATACTATCCTTCAGTCCTCGAGTCTTCTCAAACATACACGTGCAATGCCTAACCACATATATGACGACGAGTATGTTGCAAACCTACTCAAGCAGGACGCCAAGACCGCGACGAAGAACTATGAACTTGTGGGCATGGATGCTTTCAACTCTAAGAAGTACGTCGCACGCCTCTTCGGAATTTCTTCTACACTCACTTAATTGGCGAAGTGGATATGCGCTTCGCTACCTGTTTGTAAAGATCTAACAGAGCATAGTCTAAAGCCTAGTGCACCTAAACCAAACACAAATTTCTTGCGACACATCATACGCCAAACCGATAGCCACAATGCCGCACTGCTGGCTAGGGAAGCCGAAGAGTCAAAGACACGTCTAAAGAAGATGGACAGAGAACGGATACGAGCGAGGAGGCACGAGGATAGTAAGAAAAGAAAGGCCGACGGTCGACTGACACCAATTTCAAGCGACGAGGAACACAATATTAGACATCGCAGGGCACATGTAGATCGAAGTGAGGAGGAAGGTGGACGAAATTCAAGCTATAGGCGAAGAGAGCGATCAGTTGAATCGGACTCTCGAAGACATCGAAGTAGAGATACGGGAATGCGCCGCGAAAAGAGGAAACGCGAAAATAGTGTTGAGGGCCGGTCTGAACGGCAACAAAAACGCTCAGAGCACCGCCAAGATAAGTATCATCGTCACACAGCTGATGATATCGACAAAAGCGACCGAACAGGCAGAACACATCGGCCGACCCATACACACAGAAGACACCGATCGCGCTCTGAGTCTTTATCTAGATCTCGGGCACAATCCCCTCATACAAGCAGAACCAACAGGGAAAGCAATTATCGAGAGAGGCGTCGTCCCCACCGGCGCAGTTCACAGTGCCACAATACCTCTTCCAGTTCTCGCAAAACATCTAGAAAGCATAGGCCCCACTCTCCGGCCCCTGGCTCTGGCTCTGATCCGCTGGAGGCAATCGTGGGCCCTCTTCCACCCCATGCACAGCCATCCGTACGCTCGCGTGGCCGCGGCGCACATAAAGTCAACTCGATGGGCATGGACTCGCACTTCTCTTCAACATATGATCCCACGGTCGACGTCCGACCAGCCTCTGATGCCGAAGATGATTGGGGAGAGACGGTGGAAACTTTTCGAGATCGTCAACGGTGGAAGCAGCAAGGCGCAGATAGGTTGAAGGCCGCTGGATTTACCGATGATCAAGTGCTGAAGTGGGAGAAGGGCGACGCTAAAAATGAGGACGACGTGACATGGGCAAAACAAGGGCAGGCAAGAGAATGGGATAGAGGCAAAATTGTGGATGCGAATGGGGATGTGAAATTGAAAGTTGAGTGGGGGAGGTTGAAATGACGTGTGGATAAAGAGAGCATTTCTGACCGCTTCCTCAATGTAATTGACGATAAGCATTGGCTTGGTGGGTGGGTCTTTTGAGGGTTTGGGACCATCCAGTTAGCAGTTGAACCATGATAGTTGCTCAACAGAGGCCAAAGTAATATCTCAAAAAGTAACACGCTGTACAACCATTATCCCAATTTCTCAAAGATGAATAAGACCCGGTCAGAACAAGTATCACAATCACATTATTACCACAGCATAACATATAGATGTGTGAATAGCATCTTCCTTTATTCGATATCTGAATCTACAAAATTCCAGATTCCAGATTGCAACAACAACGCAACCAAACGATATCCATGCCGCTGAAGATAGCAGGGCGCCACAGCGCCTGTGTAACCAAAAAAAAAAGAAAAGGGAACAATGTGTGCGCGACGGTTTTTCTAAAGAAGACTGATCAAGGAGATAGTGTGATGTGTGGAGCGGGTGGAGTGATAGCAGCGGTGGGGGTACGCTATATCCACCGAAAAGGCGTATTATACAGTGTACGGGACCAGCCTGGTTGAAGACTAAAGAAGAGGTGCGGGGTGATAGGAACGATGATGTTGTGAGATGTGAGGAATTTATGCAACTTTTCTGTAATTTGTGTTAGTATTCTGTACAAAAACATCTATGATTGGATTGTCTTACGGCTTCTGGTTGTTCATTGTAACGACAACACCAACAACCACTGCAATGATAATGATGATAATAATGCAAATGAGCAGGCACCACCACTTCTTGCGGTTACGGCTGCGTGCGCTGACGATTGCAGTGCCAATCTCTTCGTTACCCTTTGTAACATTATCACGAACCTCCTCACCCTTTTGCTCAATGTCAGCAACAAGGGGTTCTTGTTGTTGGACAATCTGATCAAGGTCCTGGAACAGCTGAGCCAGCTCAACCATCTGACGCTCGATGTTTTGGATGGCTTCATGGCGTTCCTTCACGTTTTGTAAAGTGGAGCTAGCTTGACCTCGGCGGTCAGAGCTTAGGAGCTAGGGGATGTAAGCTGACGCGAAACGAAAGGAAACCACAAACATGGGAAGACGTACAGCTTGTTGGAAAATGGGTGCGTTCGGGTCAGCAACCGCCTCCCTAACCTCGGCGTCTGATGCCTCAGGGCGTACGATGCGGTATTGGCGCTCAGCCGCAGCTTGTGATTGTCTCCTAAAGTCGGCCTCGAGCGTTTGATATTTCTGGATTGTGGCCTTCAGCCTGCGGTCTACCCTTCCGACTTGGGGTGCGTTCTTTGGCTCGCCAGATGCCTTCTTCGACTTGATGTTCTTGACACGACTGACGAGGCCACGGTAACCGGTCATGATCTGTGAGCTAAGGTCGTTAATTTCGCCCGATCCTTGCTGGTCTGGTCTTGAGAGCGATTGTTTGAAGACAAGATCGAGATCGCCGAGCTGTGCATCAAGCTTATTGAGGGCGACATCGATATCACGACATTCTGTGAGAATGGCATTGGGATCGGTGTCTTTCATTTCATAGCCTTCGTCATGTCAGATATGCTAATGGTTGAGAAGTGATTGGGTACACACCATTATCATATTTACCCGTGGAGTAATTGTTGTATCTGTCACCCGACCCATCATCGCGTTGGTCGTATGGGTTCGAGTAGTCGCCTACTTGATTGTAACCTTTGTTTCCGTACTGTTCATTCATGACTATTAGCAGGCGCAATTGAGATGCAATGTAAATTGATGCAAACGGGTAACTGTCAGGTGTAGGAGCAAGCAAGGCAAAAGGTACTTACGCTCATGATGAAACCGGTCCTGTGTGGTGTGTGGATGCGTCTGATCTCCCCTGAGACAACGGTGTCTGCGCTTGAAAACAGAAGTTACGGACGGGTGGTGTCAATGGAGCGTTGAGAGAAGCTGTTCAATGCAAAACGATGCGAGACTCAATGCAAAGGAGAAACAGATGCTGACAACAAGCAGAGATATGAAGAACTCTTCAGCAGTTTGTCGGGGCTGAGCGTAAGACGTGCATCTTGAGCTTAGATGGCGTCCCAAGTGGGTCAAGCTAACCCACGTTCGCCGTTAGCCTCGCGTAGGCGCCTTGCTGGATTGTGGGTCGTAGCTGTTCACAAATGTCTCTAAATTTGGCTCTCTCAACTGCTTTAGGATGCAAATGTAGCACATACGGTAGGCCATCGTCAAAGTGCCATCTTGTTGTCATTTATCCTGCATATTGCCTCGCAACTGCCTGTCGCGTCTGACACGCCTCTCAGATTGCTTGCCTAACCGCAGGTCTTCAATGATCCAGGGTTCCACGCTAGACGCAGCCTTGCAGAGAGCATTTCAGCTGGTCAACGCCTCCACCTCTTGGTTGGGTATCTTCGCTCTTACCAATCCCATCCGGTACGTACATAGGAAAGTCCAGCCACATCACCTGTTCGTATATTTAGCGTATCTAGCTCGTGGCTGGCTGGCCTGCGCTGCCCCATCGTGTCTTTTCGTCCCCACCAGCCCATTCCTTCTCCGTGTAGCCAAGTCTTCGCTTGACCTCGTCGACAGTCGCCTTGTCGCCTGTGTTTTTGCCAATATTGTCACTGATCTTGACAGCGTATCGACCTGACGCAGAAGCAATCTTGATCACAATATTTAGAGGCACTGACTTCTTTCCTGTTGTCTCCTCCAAGAAATCATCTACCATTAATCAGTTAAGAAACCCTGAACATCCAATGCGAATAATGAACTCACTGGTCAAGAATGTTCCAACACCAAAAGTAGGTTGGAAGCCCTCTGCTTCAGCTGCCACTTTGTATTTGAAGCAAAGGTCGATATTTAGAGAGTCAGAGAAGACAATTGTCTTTTTATCCTTGATGCCTTCCTGGTCGTAGAAGTCACGCATCGTTTTGATAAATTCCAAGGGATTTCCAGAGTCTTGGCGAACACCTGTAAATACCTGAGCATATGTCTTGCGTGGTTCCGCAGCTCCATCAAATGGAGCATGGATGGGTGGCTTAGTGGATGCCATGGTCTGCACCTCATCAAGGTTCGTGGTGGCTGAAGCAGACGCCATTATGCCACCATCGGGGACAGCCGTGGTCGCTCCCGGAATCTGCTTCCTAAACGCCTTCAGAAATGTTGGCGTGCCAAAAGTATCTGTCAGTGCGATGCCCAGGACACCCTCACCAAAGGTCGCTGTCCAGTACTCTAGCGCAATCCCATTCGCATATTCGTAGTTGTTGGTGATAGCGGCGACCCCCATGAACCACTCATGCGCCACGGTGCCAATAGGCAAAAGGCCATGTTTCATGGCGAAGTGAACGTTACTCGTACCCGTCAACTTGCCTGACCATCCAGCCTTTTGGCCTTCACCGGCCGCTCGACGCAGACCTTGCAACACCAAGTCTTGGGTGTGATAATCGCGCCGTCTTCGTGTGCCAAACTCAGAGACTATGCAACCACCTTGGAGCAGTGTTCGCCCTTTTTGGTATGCTTGCTCAAATTGACCTCTATAGCTCCAGTCTTTTTCCACAAATTTAAAATATGCTTCGCTTACGAGGGCAAGTAACGGGATCTCGTAAAGAATGGTATCTAGCCACAATCCCTCGGTTTGTATGTGGAACTCACCAACATCGTTGTCAGAGCTTGTGTCATTTATGGCATTAAAGACTAACTTCAACTGTTTCGAAGGCTGGAGACGGAACGAGGATAGGAAGCGAAGATAGTGCTCGCTGAGATATGTGCATGTCTTTTTGAGAAAGCTGATTTCGTCCTCGGATACTCGTATATTTTGCAGCTCTAGGGGTTGTTAGCATAGATGGAAATATTTATGATGCTTCTTTAATCTTACTTTCAACTTGCGCCTGGAGCCAATGAAACGCTGCACGATTGAGCTTTTTGTCTGGCGTGCGGTTGGTGAAGCTGTATGTAACTGATACATCAGGGAAAAACTTGAGTATGCAGCATTGCATAGTCAGTTTGTACAGATCAGTATCCAAAAGGGAGAATATGCCCTCAGGCAGGTTGGCATTCTCGGCAGCCATGGTGAGTTGCGAGGCTACCAGGTATTGTGCTGCGGTAGGGTAGATGGAGGGGTGGTGGGGCAAACACGATATTTATGATTGCGGAAGGTTAGTGTTAAGTGTCACAATAGAAAACATTAGGTTCAGCTACAGCCACATGCCATCGGCCTCAAGGCTGATACCAGATGAATGTCCTGTTACATGCTGGGTGAGGTCATGGCGAATTAGCGCCATTTTCTTCAGCCCTACCGTCCGCGGTTCGGATTATCCTCTAGACGAGTTACCGCCGCAGGGTCCTGGCTTCTTCCTTCCTCACTTCTAAGAGATGCTTGTTGCAGTTTCCATAATTGCTATATCGCTATCACTTCTGATATACCGCTGCCCTCCGTCAACATGGCCGTCACTGTACATTCAAGCCAAAAACAATGCGGCGCGCACCATCGTCAAAAAGTCGCACAGCGGCGAACAGCAAACCAACAAACCAGATGAGCAGCCACGCGTTGATTTACAGGACCGGACAACAAGCGAAACCAAGCACGATGCTCCCCCTGAAACATCACCACAGTCGACACCGAAAGCTGTACCACAGGGTACAAATAATGTGCCTGCAGTACCTACCTTCACGCTTGACACTCAACAAAGCTCGGATGAAGATGATGGAGAAGATAACCTCCCACCACCTTCATTCCCAGCCCTGAACTCAGCGCAAAGAGCTGGAGCTACGCCTCCAACTTTTTCCATAGCCCCAGCCTCAAAGCCAAACCTCATGGCCCCATCTATGAAACCCACCAGTTCTTCCCTTATGCCACCTCCACGAGTCGCCGCTTCCAACTTGCGCGCACTTCCAACCTCATCCCATACCATACGTGTGCCCACCACAGGTCCTCTCCCAAACCGTGGCCCGATACCGAATCGGGGACCACTAGCCTCTCAGGGTAGTCTGGGCCTTCCATCATCAGGACGTTCCTTCGTCAATACACCAAACGCTCGAGGCAAAGTACTCCTTTCGCCAGGACACTCACCTCTCGATTGGGCTACTTTGCAGAAATCAGGGAAGAACCTATCAGGAGTAGATACCCTGATGCGCGTGACACCTACCATGTTAAAAGAGAAGAATGGGCGGAAAGGTAAGCCTGCATGGTCGAGCTACCAGGGCAAAGTCTATAACATTTCACCATATCTTCCATTCCACCCTGGTGGCGAAGGCGAGTTGAGAAGAGTGGCGGGCAAAGATGGAACAAAGCTGTTCATGGAAGTACACCCGTGGGTCAACTGGGAGAATATGCTAGGTGAGTGTATGGTGGGCATTTTGGTAAGTCAAGACCAGCCGTCCGCCGGTACAGGAGGTAGCCTGGAAGACATGGATTAGTAACGATACCCCGTAAATGGATTGCGCCGCAATTGATAGCAACAAAAAGGCTGGCAAAATGTTTAGGTGGCAACATAACATGGTAGTAGCCTTCATTTGGTACAGTTTAATCGCACCGCAGCGGCTAGAAGGGTGGACGTGCTCAAACGCATAGCCCAGCACATCTATCATTCGCTCAAATCACTTTTCTGCCAAACTCAATTTTGTCATACATCTCGGTTCCCGTTCATAGGCGCCGGGAATACAATGGCTGTCGACTGTGCTTCACAATCCCTGTCAGGCATGCAGCCATGTGGGTCAGCGTGCTTCCACTTCAATCCCGTCTGAAATCAGCTTGCTATTTTTCAACCCTTCCAACGCCCCGTGTCTATCATTTCCGTATAGTACAAATCACTTACAAAATCAATGCGTTTGTTAGCGTACAATGACACAGATGGATACAGCTTTACTCGAGAGTTCGATGATGAAGACGAAATTCCACAGTATGCCATCCTTTCGCATACATGGCAAGCAGATCAAGAGGTGACATTCGACGATTTGCTAAACAACACTGGCAAAAGCAAGGCTGGATACGAAAAGCTCCAATTTTGTGCGAAACAAGTTATGCGCGATGGCTTGCGTTATTTCTGGGTGGATACTTGCTGCATAAACAAGGCAACAATGGTTGAAGTCCAGAGAGCGATCAACTCTATGTTTCGGTGGTATCAGAATGCGACTTCGTGCTACGTTTACCTTCAGGATGTTTCAACAAGCAAGGGGCCCTCTGAATCCTCTTGGGAATTAGCATTCCGACGTAGTCGATGGCATACTCGGACGTGGTGCCTACAGGTAGGCGGCAACATAACAATTTCTAGAAGAGTACCAAGTGTTAAGATTCCCAGGAACTTCTTGCCCCCCGCGAAGTTAGATTTTTCTCTCAAGAGGGCGACCAACTAGGTGACAAAAAGTCACTTGAGCGACAGATCCACGAGATAACAGGCATTCCTACATCTGCCCTCCAAACAAAACCTTTATTTGAATTTAGTGTTGATGAACGACTCTCATGGACAAAAGGTCGTCAAGCCACGTTTAAAGAAGACAAGGCGTACTCGTTACTAGGCATTTTCGGAGTGTTTATGCTACCAAACTATGGCGAAGGGGAAGATAACGCTTTTAAACGCCTCCGGAAGGAGATAGAAGATTCTACAAGAGCTTCTCTGCAGCCAGCACAACCCGGTAAGTGGCATACAACTATGATCAGGAATGTCAAGTAGAATTCTCGTTTTGCACTCCTATTCCTCTGTGAAGGATTGGCCTGCGCTCGGTTACCCTCAACGACCAAGTTTCAGCAGTCGAATAACAACGGAAAATGCTGACATTGGGATAGCTCCCTGGCTTGTCCCGTTCTCAAGACCAAGATCCTTTGTTGGTCGAGAAAAAGAGCTTGTCCGCCTCAGCGCTCATATCTCATCAGAAGATGGCCAACGGCTTACTATCTGTGGAGTTGAAGGAGTTGGGATGTCAACACTTGCATTGGAGTGCGCGTATCGAGCAAGAGACCAACAACCTATGCGCTCTATTTTCTGGGTGCCAGCAGTCGATCGAGCCAGCTTCGAGCGGGCATATCAAGAAATAGCAACACTTTTGGGTATCTCAGAGGTAGAAGATGACAACATTAACATCAAGCAGCTGGTAAAGGTGAGGTTAGAGGACAAAAATATGCATTGGTTGATGATAGTGGACGATGTAAAGAACACAGATGTGCTTGTCCACAGCGGTGCCGATCCCCTTGTCAACTACCTCCCACATGGCCGGGCCGGTTCGATTATCTTTACTACCCATCATTATGCGACAGCGAGCGAGCTCAGCAAGTACAACACTATGACAGTAGGCGATTTGACAGACGAAGAGGCAATAGCATTACTAGAGATGCGTCTTTCCAAGGAAAATCTTTTCCAATTGAAAGAGCAAGACACGGTCAAAAGGTTTCTAGGCATGCTGCTGTTCCACCCTCTAACTATCATCCAGGCGACAGCCTTTGTCAATACCAACAAGGTTACGCTTTCTAGCTATATGGCTCTTCAGAAAGACAGCTACAGAGTCGCAGTCGAGCTTATCAACGAGCACTTCGATGACAATGACCACGACAACTATGGGGGGTTGGAATACCCTATAATCACCACCTGGCACACCTCCTTCGCAAAAATTCAAACCCAAAGTAAAATAGCTACAGAATACTTGTTGTTTATGGCTTGTATAGCCTACAATGACATACCAACGTCAGTATTACCAGATACTTTTACTGAAGCGGAACGCACGGAGGCAATCGCAACATTGACAGCGTATGCTTTTATAGAACAGCGAGAACAAGCACGAGGCACTTTGAAGGCATTTGACCTTCATCCACTTGTTCACATGGCTTTACGTTTCTGGCTAAAATCGCGCAATCAATGGAGCTTCTGGACAGCGACAACATTGGCAAGATTAGTAGAGGTCTTCGCTGCTTGTAAGCAGGAAAATAGAGAAGTTTGGATATCGTATCTGCCACACGCTAGGCACGTTTTAGAAAACGCACCTGAACATTGCGAAACGGAAGACTTTACCATGCTACTCGGCCGAATAGGCGGGTGCGAGCAAGATCTAGGACGTTTTGAGGCTGCAGAGCGAGCTTACCGACGGTACCTCGAATTACAAACAAAAAGGCTGGGTAAGGAGCACATGGTTACGATAACCGCTTTCCACAATCTGGGTATGGTACTAGCCAGCCAGGGGAAACACATGGAGGCAGAGGCAATATATCGAGAAGAATTAGTGCAAAGGCAGTTGTCATCGAGACTATCAACACAGAAGCTTGTTAATGGACACCCTTTGGATAACCTGATTTGTACTATTGACCTAGCAAAAGCATTAACTTACCAAAATAAGTTTGCAGAGGGAAAGCAAATATACGAAGCTCTCCTAGCAATAGTTAAGGAGGCATCAGCGGTGGAGTTAATCCTTCTCAGAAAAATGCAGAGTATTGGAGTAATATTGCACAGCCAGGGTAAGTACATAGAGGCGGAAAAGATTCTTCGAGATACGCTGGCACTGGTGGAGAAGCTTTTTGGAAAGGAGCACCCAGATACACTACTGGGTATGCACAATGTGGCGTACGTACTAGCTGCTCAAGGTGGTTACCCGGAACAATTATATCGAGAGACCCTAGTACTGCAGAAGAAAATATTAGGGGTTGCGCATCCAGACACAATAACAACTATGGAAAGCCTGGCTGTGCTTTTACTTTCTTGCAGGATGGCGGAAGATGCGGAATTGCTCTACCGAGAGTTGTTGGAATTAAGAGAGGAAGTGGTAGGAAAGGAGCATCTGGCGACTCTAGTGGTTATGGGCAATTTAGCAACAGCACTAGGGTATCGCCGGAAGTGGAAAGAGGCAGAGCAATTGAACGAGAAAGCGTTATCACTACTAGAGAAGACACGAGGAAAGGATGACCCAATCACGTTGGGTAGCGTTCGTTCTTTAGCTGACCTGTTCCGCGACCGAAAGAAGTACGAAGAAGCGTTGCCCTTCTACGAACGAGCCTACAGAGGTTTCCGAGCATCACGGGGACCGGATCATTCATCAACTCTCAGATGCTTGAGAGGGCTAACTCTAGTACAAAAAGAGCTAGGCATAGACACTTCAATACTCGAGCCACTCGAAGGAAATCAGACTACGCCTGCTCCTACACCTTCTCCGTCTCAACCTCCCGCCACTTCCGAAGTGGCCTTACGGTCAGAGGGCGGGTGGCGCCACAAACTCAAGAAATGGAAGATCGGGATAAAAAAGTAGGGAACAATGCGGATGGCGAACTGTGGTGTGGCATGTTCCGCTTCAAACGGAGTCGTAATTTATCGGAGTCATACGGCGTTCACCAGTTCAGCTTGATACCAGATCCACAGCGATTGATGTGCAGATCAACAAATGTAAACCACAAATCTACCGTATTTTGGCACAACGATCGCAGAGATTTTTTGGATAGGACAGGTATCAAGTCAGCATTATTGCTTGCTCTGGCCCTGAGCGGAAGACACAGGTACCGGAGCGCAGACTATATACGCAACAAAAAGCGCCTTATGAGCTATTCAACTATTCAAACCACACCGCTTATGTGAGGCGATTAGAGGGAATGTATGCAAAGCCTGGTAGGGAAGTCGAAAGTCGAATCGCAATTTTTTTTTGAAGATTGGGGAATAGAATGAGGCTGGACTGGCGTTAGGGTCTTATCTTTAGGATAAAAAAGTCTACTACACAAGTAGATTCTGTATACTTGTACAAGAATTGTGTTGACACCAGAATTTTGAGCCAGGTGTACGTATTTGTGACAATACTCGATTGAGAGTGCAAGTGAACTTTGTGAAGTGAGGTACCGAGTTGAAGATTTCTTTGCGCTGATTGCAGTAGAAAGATGTAATGCGGTCGCCTTTGAAAGTGTTTCAGTAAAATTGGCTTTTGAAACTATACTGATTACATGGAGATAGTGGTTTTATAGTAGGGTTGTTACAAGTTGTTACAAGCAGCGACAACCATCTCTAAACCTGACTTAACTACGAGGCTCAGTGAGAATAAAAAAAAGGTGGGAAAACAGACATCTTGGACGGAGTGGATTGATTCGGCATATTGCTTATGCTTGTGTGTGCAAGCCATAACTAAGCTTTTTACATTATGCATCACCATGTGAGTAGCATACTTTATGGAACAACTATCCTAAAAACTGTGCATCAAATTCAATTTAAAGTAAGTAATCAGGACTCGGTGAAAGGGGCAAAAAGGAAAATTTTCTCATTGAGTGTCGTAAGACTTATTCAACACGATATGCATTTGCACACACAAGATCCCCGCAGTAAACCTGTGCTAAATCCACAAACATGTGCATGCACATATCCAAACCCTGAAACAAGCATACCTCGGCGACAATCTCAAGCCGGTTTGAAGCCCACAGCGACATGAATATCCCACCTCAGATACGCGCCACTCTCCATATCCACGACCGCGCTCTTCCTCCTCTCCTCCACCTCCTCCGCACTCCAATACTCCTCGGCGCCCACCTGGCTCAAATTCCTCAGCCCGCCAAACACCGCGCCAACGCCAATCTCCGTGAATTCGCGACGCTGCTCCACCAGCCGATCCGTACTAAGTCTATCTAGCTCCACACGACGCAACCCGGCGCCGTGGAACAGGTGGTCAAAGTCCGGAAACGAGTAGCCAAACCTGCTCGTCAGCGTCCTGTTGAACTGCAGCTGAGCAGCGGTAAGCGCATGCCCCGCCGTTGAGCCTTTCTCTGCGCCACGGAAGCCGCGCGCAACGACAAAGTCGCCCTCGGTCCACGATATACACCCCCCTGGTTTCAAGAGCGTCACGAGGTTCTGGAGCGTCGCTTGCCACACGTCAAAGGCGCCCATGGCAATCACAATCAGCCGCACGTTCACCAGGTCAAATGTGCCGTGCAGGTCCGCTGGGAAGGGCTTCTTGAAGTCGGCGAAGCCGAGAGAGATGTTTTTGGGTAGAGAGTCCGCGGGTAGGAATTGCTCGTCTGAAATGTCGAGGCCATGGAAGGTGTAGGTTGGGGGAGAGACGGCGGCGAGGTCTTTGAGCCAGATTCCGGTTCCGGTGGCGATGTCTGCGATGCGCGCGTCAAGGGGGAGTGTGGGAGCAAGGGAAGGGTGCAGGAGGTATCCGATGCTCCTGCCAATGGTGTTAGTAGCGGGTGTATACCTTGCGGTTGTTCGTGTACACTGGGGGAGCACACCTTGTCCAGACTTCATGTTGTTTGAGGATACGCTTTTGCTCTTCGGAAGCGCGGCCGAGCCAGTACGGTTCGTCTTTGGTTGACATTCTATACAATTCTTGTGGTTGAGGGTGGTGGGGTTTTGGATTATTTGGGGGAGGAGGAGGCGCAGTTGAGTGTACAAACAGGAAGCGGTCGGTTATCCTACGGCTGCTTTAGTCGCGCCCCGCTACAATCACCTCGCCTCTTGCTATGCCTCGATGAGTAAATGGCGTTTTCGTTTGTCTAACCGCTACTAGAATTTTAGACATTACTTGGCGTTACTATGTGCGGGTGGGAAAGGCCGCAAACATCATGTTTGGAACGTCATCCATGAACTTCCCAAACAAGGTAGAACTAGAGAGAGAATTTCTGATCATTGCTATTTCGATGGGTTCTCGTCAGTGAATTTAGCTTCAGTCAAGTGATTTGTGTTGTTCGTTACGTTCAAATAGGGTCGTTGAAAGGCTTGTGCTCAATACCCCGCTCACGTCTTGAGCAGAGCTGATGCTATCACCATGTTGTGTGGAAAGTAACTGGAAGATTTTACAACAGCGGATCATTCAGCATAAATGGATATGGAAGACTTGATTTTGCTGCAATTTGTCCATGGAAATTTGCAAGAGAGTAGTGTGCAATCAATGAATTTTCCAATTAAGCATATCAGGACAATAAACCGATCGTAATTGGAGCTCAACCAAGGACTGAATTCGTACCATCGACTAGAATCAATGGACGCCTAACCCGTCCAGACAGCTGGCCCTGGTGGACTGTATGATCTCCCGCCCTGACATTGTATCAGCAACCTCATCATCAAATTCAATCATGATAACTTACACCGTAGATATTAACTTTGATTCCAGGGTCGTTAGCTGAATAAGCTCCTGGGAATGAAACAAGGGGGCCCGGAGTTCCACTTCCACCACCAGTGACAGTAAGCTGGGCGCAAGAAATGTAAAACTGGGCCCCATTGGGTTGGCTCGCACCGTGTAGGGCGATGTGCTCGATTCTAAGAAGATAGTCGCCAGAAGGCGTGGCCCTGGGAATGGTAACGCTGACGCTTCCCTTGTCTGTTTGCTGTTAACTTTGATCTTGTGGTTTGGATTTATTGACGACTTACTCAGGCTTGCCCAACTCATTTGCCCGTTAGATATTATCGCCGGCTCAGCATAGATCTTGTACCACACTTGACCAGAGCCGTCCCATGTTGCGGCTGTTTGACCAGAAGGCACCTTGGCCATGTAGAATTGAAGTGGGCCCGGATGGAAGATATTGGGCGCAGAGGTCCAGGTGACACTGCTGCCAGCAGCTACTGACTTGGTCTTAGGTGCTCTGGTGCCAGAGTTGGTGTAGCATCGAATTTGGGGTGAGGTGACGTCTTGAAGACCGGCGTTTGATTGGAAGTTGACTGTCTGGCGGACGGACGACCATGATCCGTCACCGATGGTGGGAAAAGTGTCTAGTAGGATGCGTGAGTCAACCACAAGACGGTGGTTTTGGTGAAGCTACGTACAGTGACGAGGTTGCAGGGCTGCTGCGTTGACTGCTTCTGCCGCGAAGGCAAGACTGATGGCTGTGGAGAATTTCATCGTGGTGCACGTGTGACAGTTTCGTAAATCCCACGTCTAGTCGGATTTTGGTAATCATCATGGCCCTCGTATCTCGTTATATATAAAGCAAGTCAAGGCATGCGGAATCAATCGAGAATGTCATGCTTTGTCGTGTTAGATTGAAGACTTTACGCGGTGGTAATTTCGCGAAGTCTCAATGTGGTAATGTGATATTGCGAAGCAATCTGTGGAACCTGGGTTTTGAATCACGCGGGGCCCCGCCACTCGGCAGTAGAGGACTGCCGGCTTTGAGGCTGATAGGCTGCAGGAGCTGGATGTTTGCAATAATATGGCGGTAAAGCTACTTATGCTCCCTCTGAACAAACGTACTGGTGATGACAGAGGAGTCAAAATTGATTAGATACGGAATTGGGGCTATATTCTCTTTGCTGTCTTCTTCGACGTGAGCTTTGTTTCAAGGTGTGACGACGGCCTTGTAGAGTGTTAAATTAATAATGGCGATAGTAAAACACATACTGACCGTATTGTGCATGACAAAAGTGATAAGGTGGAAATAGCCGGACATAGTACTGTAGTCTTCTAGATGCGACTACACTCTTTCAAAAACATCGAATCTAGGCCAAATCTAGTCGTGACTGGCAGTGTTCAGCTCATGGTACCAGGTGGTGCCAAAAGAATTGTTTGCAGTGATTGCTTAGAGCCATTGCGCGACTAGACTCATATCGATAGATCGACAGGCAACGTGGTTCGGGGATGGCATGCGCACTCCCGCCATGTGTCGAGCAAGCGTGACAGTATCGTAGCCCGTCGGATCGGTCGGCCTGGCATGACACATCAAACTATATGTGTTGCTGCCCAAAACGAATGAAAGTGACGCGCTCACTTGCAAATATAGCCGTCTTACTGACTCTTGCGACGTCCTAGGGCTTATTTCAAGCTTCGCCGAGCAGGTCAGCCAGCACTGCTGCCACGACAATGTAATTAGGAGAGGCATGTAGACTCATGTCCTCATTTCTGTTTCAAGGACTTTGATCTCCTTGCTCAATCCCTGTACATCATCCTGTGCCATGATCTGCGCACTGGCCTCCAAGTCTTGTATAACGTTCTCTAGGCCTCGTACCAGCGCCTCGATCTCAGTGCGCTGTGCCGTGACTGTCGATAGGAGATGGGTATTTGATTGTTGCGTCTCGGTGAGTTTGGAGTTCATTTCTGTGGCTTGTTTCTCGAGAAAGGGAGCGAGATGCGCGAGGTGAATCTCAGAGGGCGTGAGGGTATGGGGCCTATGGTATTGATGAGCATTGCGATAGTGCAATTCTGTATGGCAGTCGTCCTTACGGTGTTGGCGTTTCTACAGGACCACCATTTGCGCTGACCTCGGCACGCTTCTTCCTCAATTTTGCATCCTCAATACACTGATCTAGTGAATTGAGCAGCTTCACAACATTTCTTCGTTCCATGATATCTTCGAAGTTGGTCTTCCATGTTCGATCTAATTGATCAACAATCTGTCCGCGCAAATTGTCAAGCACCTCTGGGCTGTACTGTGCAGCAGTGGGAAAGCACGATGCAAAGTTATTAGCTGAGCATTTGTCCAGTGTTGCTTTGGAGGCTTGATTGAAGACGTTGATGAGGCCCTGTGCGCGAGGGCCTGGTGTGTCTGCGATAGGAGGGGCAGGCGTGGGCGATGGCGAGCGCGAACTAGCTTCTGTAGCGGCAGGCATGATGAAATATAAAGTTTCAATGATATGGGAGAGATCGAGGCCTATAATTGCGCAAGTCTTGCTCGTAATCAAGTGCTGCGTTGCTGTGTTTACTTGCCGACGCGCTAAATTTCGCACGTGCTCACGCGAATCCTCGCATCTGTTCTGACCTCATATCAAAGTTGGGGATTGCCTAAATGATAAACAGTCCTATTTACTAATTGCTAGCCAAAGAAAAATGCTCAGGTATATCCTACATCATACAACCATGCCGTGCTGACTGTGTTCATGGAAATTGTAGCCAACCCACTGACGTCGCGCTGGAGTCTCCTGCCCTCGCAATCCCTTCGGAGAAATAAGTTATTAATGCCTTCTGTGCTTCCTTTGCCCGAAGTCACGCTCCTTCAGGTGGGCTGCTTGCAGTTGTGATGCGGTTGGTCATCTTTTTGCAAGGCGTCGTCAAAGTGCTCGCGTTCCGCGGCTTGCGGCCGGAGTGATGGCGAGAGGGTCCTCGCTCAATGCACACATTTGGGCTCAATTGTATGCCGCCCGTTTCGAGAGTAATATCTTCATGTAAGCGGCTGCTTGCTCCTGTAACATATACGCCATCTTGTGTTAATGTATTAAAATGTTCCTTCGATGGAATGTGAAATTCGCCAAAGTAGTTGGGCATTGATGTATGCTGCTTGAGCGCCGACGCGGTTAGTTCCTTTTGAGATGAAGCAGAGACCCTCTCCTTGTTATCGCACACAAAAGGGTCTCTGAGCATTGATGTATGCTGCTTGAGCGCCGACGCGGTCGGTTCCTTTTGAGATGAAGCAGAGACCCTCTCCTTGTCATCGCACACAAAAGGGTCTTTGAGCATTACTCGACCTTTTGGAAGCAATCTAGGCTTGTGACCCTCCTTGAGATTTTTATAGTACCTACTAAAAAAGTTGGTGCTGCTCTCATGTTGCCCAGGGGAGAAAGTGTGCAGCGGCCAACTTGAGAGATTGCTGATTTCGCGGTAATTCATACTTTCGCAATCAGAAACCTTAAAAAGCCACCTATATACTCGTTCTTCCAATGGAGTAGCGAAGGTATATTTTTGACCTTGCGAGGCCGTGACAATATAGCCCGAGTCGTCTGACCAAGATTCTGACAAGCGTTGAGAAGGGTGTGGGAGACTCGCCTGTACATCCCCTACTATTGACACGACTGAACATAGGTTTGTAGAGAGGCATATGGACTCCTGTTGATGGTTCGGTGAAACAGATGCGGTAGCTTGCTGACATGCACTATTCCTTGCTGATGTTTTGGCTGGTGAAGGTGAGGCCTTCCGAGAGACATTGGGTAGCTGCGGGTACAAGATGTAGTTGGCATGTTGTACTTCATGGTGATCACGGCTAGCGTTTTTGAACAGCTGTCGCATACGACTTACGTGGCCAGCGCGTGCTGGTGACTGCAACAGTGTTGGGGTATGATCAGAGCGTCGAGTACCTATATTTGCAATTGGTATAGGCGAAGCCAGAATTTCTGTTGGTAATCTCTGTGCCGTTCTGAGGGGTGGTGCACTTGCATGCTCGCAAGACCTTGGATTGATGTCAACCGTCTCAGCGTCATCATCTCCGTTTTTTCGACTATGCTGGCTTGGAGAAGAAGTCCTCTGGTCAATGTGCGTCACCTCTACTGGGGCATAATTTCGGAGCGGTTGGCCTGCGTCAAAAGTTCATTAGTACAACTATGAGACACGATGAAAAGAGATAACTTCTGATGTCCCGCTGGATAGGTAGCGCTGCATTCAGGAACTTGCTGTGGGCATAGAAGTGCCTTACAGTAAGACCGAGCATCCTTGCAGAGTTCTTTTGGTGTATTTGGACAGACTGGCTGAGCATGCGCCATGTGGCCTTGCTCGTTGGATCGTGGTACGAGGTAGTGGTACGGAACCGTATTTCTTTCGCAATGAACAAGGGGATGATTAATTAGGCGTCGTGCATGTTATTGGGTAGTCGAGGTACGAGGTTGTGGTACGGATCCGTATTTCTTTTGCAATGAACAAGGAGATGATTATTTAGGCGTCGTGCATGTTATTGATTGAATGTCTCCTTCCCGCCAAGCACGAGCAACAACTATATTCGGCCTTGTTTGACGTCGCACACACTTGGAGGCCGGAAGGAGAGCATGGAGGAAAAGAAGGTAGTGCCGTTAGACGCAAAGTAGAAACGCTATACACATATGGGCGCGAAATTATCGAGTTTGGGATTTAAAGAGAATTGCATCGGTACCAAGACAGTGTGTTAGTTCAGAAGGGACAACTATGGTTGTGTCAGATATGCCAAGCGCAATCAAGAATAGGGCAAGAATAGACTTTGCCCATGGCCACTTTAACATGCGCCTCACGTTGATTGCCGTTTGCCGTCTCCGTCCGCTGCACGGGTGCGCATCCAATGGCTTGATGTTGAAGGTTCCACTAGCTTGGATACGTACCTTATTCGTGACCATGCTGAAAAAAGAAATGCAGGCACCGTTCGCATTCTGCGGCTAGACTCATCGAAATGTATGCAGTGGCTACTAAAGAGGGGTGGTGCATACTGGACCTTGTCACCAACACTCAGAGAGGTTGCTGTGGCCGACATACGACGCCTTTTATCGACTTGTGGGCCTAGCTCGACTGCGCACGCAGGGGGAGTTGTCCTTCAAACTCGTCATTGTCGTGTCAGAACTGTCGAGGTGCTGACAAAGATGGGTACCTATTGGCTTATAAGGTTGCACCTTCCCCAGGCAGCTGAAGAGCTGAAGAGCTGAAGCAATGTCTACTAGTCTACCAGTCTTGTTGTACATGCCTGCCTGGTATCTGGTATCTGGTATCTGGTATCTGGTATGTACTGTGCACACTTGTCAGTTCGTCTTGCGTGCTGGAACGGGAGCATGTGCGTTCGCCGCCTGTCGTGCCTGTCGCACCATATACAAAGTCAAGTAAGCGTGCAATCAGAATCGTGCCCCTGTGCCCTGTCTTGTGCCCCTGCCCCTGGTGGCGTCCTCGCTTCTTTCCTGCCGTCAACCTTCCAGTCCGTGCGTCTGACTGATGGATGAACCAGCTTCCACTGCCCTGGTGTGTTCCATATTCTCTCCATAGCCAAACCCTTCGTCGCGAGCTCGACGCTCTTTTCCTAATACACCTATTCACATCTACTCTTTCCTTTTCCTAACTCACCTATTCATACCTACTCTTTTCTATTCACTACCCCCCTTTACTATCTCCCCCACGGCTAAGCCGGACTACACGCCAATATACCCAGTCGTTCAACTTTTCCACCTCTTGCAAGCAGACCTAGTTTCTCCTACGCATCTTGTTTGAGCTATCACCAGAGAGGCCCGATTCTGTATGTCCTTTTTTTTTTTGAAACTCGATTTTGAAGTCACTTCTGCGATGCTGCGACGGCCAATGTTACAGAGCTTTTAATCCCTTTCCCTTCCGTCGTGCCATGTCCTTATTGTGCTGTTCCGGTCCTTCGGCACAGCCCTTGCTATCTTAACTCGTCACAACGTATCACGCGAGGACAAGTCACGAAACTGATTGTGGGAGCGACAGGCATCTATCCAGAATCTTTGTGGCCGGGTCCACTGCCCTTTGCTGAGACAGGCGCGTGGGATCTTTTCCTAAGCAAGGAACCGTTGTCTCGCAAGCATCTCGGGCCTGTAGCTTTCCTTTCTGTCCATTCTTGACGTGTACTTTCCTCCATACGATTGAACTACACTCGGCCCAGGTACCGAAGATTGTAATTCATTCCACGATTTGCAATTCGGAGAAATACTCCTGACGTTGCGCTCTACCTACCCCCACATTAACTTTGGTTGCCTGGAGAATTTCCACTGCGCCGGCCCAGATATCTCTGAAGCTCTGCGAGCACCAATCGACACTGCATACGCTATCGCAATCGACTTGTGTCGGTCTCTAGACACGCCATCTATCACCATTCCATTTGACAATCAATGAGCTACGATCAACGAGGGCAGCCGGACGGCACGCCAGAATCCGACAGTGACAGTGATGGCTATTACAGTGCATCCCCTTCTCGCGCAGCGCGACGAAAGCTGGAAGTCGCTCACATACAACTGCAACTATCCAACGCCGCTCAGTTGCGACTACAACGATACAACCACGCTCAAATGCAACTGTATGCATCATCCGACGACCCGAGAAAAATAGGCCTTCCTCAGGGTCCAACTCAGCTTATATCACCGTACTCTGCCCAGGGCCGGGCTATACTCTCCGGATCACAATGGCCTCTATCAGAGTCGGACGATCCCTCCGCTCCGCCACTCTCTCCTGATTACACTCCCCAAGCGACATCCTTAAACTTCCCCCAACCATCACCCTTAAACTTCCCCCAACCATCACCCTCAGATTATTTCCAATCACCATCCTCAGATTATCCCCAACCATCACCCTTAGGCTTCCCCCAACCATCACCAGATTATCCCCTACCATTACCCTCAGATTACCTCCAACAAACGTCGCGAGAATATCTCCAAGCCCACCCAAATGATAGCGCGCTTTCGCCATCCTCTTATCGATCATCTCGTCCTCTCACAACTTCATCCGCCGCCTCTGAGGCATCATCCCTTGGATCGATTCCAGATTTTCCCGTTCCGCAACCCCCAATGCCCGCGATCCAGGCCAACCAGCAAGCTCGACGGACACCCAGTTTAGGCCCACCACCTTCTGCGCGCAAAGGGCCTTCGTCCTATTACACTCAAATATCATATGTCTCACCGATTGCGGAAGAGTCAGATACGCGTTCTGATGTACGATCGCGGCATGGCTCTTACGCATCGAGCAATGTTTTCCCAAGCCGCACCGATGATCGCCACAATTCGAGAGACGATGTTTTCTCAGACGACGACTCAACAATTACAAGTGACCGTCTCACACTCTCTCCAGTAGCGCATGAAGATCGCCGAAACCTCGTAATGTTACGACAAGCAAGTTTAGGAAGGAGGACTAGGCCCTCACTTGTGGCTGTCGGGTCTGTAGATAGTCTTGGAGACAAGAAAAACGGCAAACCTAGCTCAGAGAATATGAAAGGTGTCGGAAGTACACTGCGGGAAGCAAAAGCAGCCTATGGTCTTGGATTACCACTTCAAGAATTCGGTACAACGTCTTTGGCCGACCGTGCTGGAACACGACGACCACCAAAACTTGATATGGATGCAGTACGAGATGCAGAAGCACGTGGTAGCCTCACTAGTCTTCCCGAATTAATACGAAGAGCGACACGATTGGCAGCAAATCTTGATCGTGGAAAAACGGCAAGCCGATTGGGGCTAGACTTTTGGGAAGCCGGAGCGCCTGACAAAAATCCCGCCGCACGACAATCTGGATTTTCCGATATGCTTGCTGCATTTCCTCCACCAGGCCATGATACTCCCAACAGTCGCTTGTCAAAGTGGCCATCAGCGGGTGGCAACTCTCGAGGGGGCGTAACTGATTCAGGAATGAGCAACGGAAAAACAAAGAAACAACGCAAATGTTGTGGAATGCCGCTATGGACTTTCATTACGCTTCTGATTGTACTGTTGTTCATTATCGCTGCCGCTGTTGTCATTCCAGTGGTCTTGATTGTGATTCCGAGTCAGAACCGGATCGCAAATGGCGCAGCCCAAAGTGGTCAGGCTGGTCAGGGTAATGACAATGGCAATAACGGTAACAATAACAATAACAACAACAACGGTAACAATGGCAATCCTAGAGCACCTGTCCTGCCTGCACCAACACTCGCACCAGGAAGCAACCAGTGCGACGGCGTGATCACATGCCAAAACGGTGGCTTGTCAATCCTCAACTCTGATCGTAGCTGCAACTGCATTTGCATCAATGGATTCACGGGTAGAACATGCACAAACAATGATGCTACTGGCTGCACCACAACAAATCTCGCAGGCGCAGCTAACAATGCGACAATGGGCACGGCAATATCACGCTTGCTCGGCAACGCAGCCGGCTTCAACATTCCGCTTAACTCAACACGCGTACTATCCATGTTTTCGCAGTTGTCGTTGAGCTGTGCAGCGCAGAACGCACTCATTACATTTAATGGGCTTGCGTCTCGGTCGGAGGCACAATTCCTTCAAGGGGTCAATGTAAGGCAGTCACTCGAACCTTCGCGGTCACTCCCTCTCCTTCACCCGCCACATCCAGCCAAAGCCCTTGAGCTACCAGAGAAGCGACAAGCTATTGGCGGGCCAGGAAGCCCAGATGTAAAAGCTGCTCAGCCCAGCGCCCAGCCCAGCCCAGCATTAACACAGCCAATATCCAGCAACGTCAAGGCTCTTGATTTTGCTCGTATGGGCGTTCTGTTTGCGCTCCAAGAAACGGGCGAACTGAATGTTGCAGCCAAAGCCCAGGAAGCCATCCAAAATGTGCTTACCAACAATCGTAACAATGGCAATGCTGCTAGTAGTATTATCAACGCAGGACCCTTCAAGATGGATCTTGCTCAGCTTACTATTGCCTTCAACAACGGAACGACGATTCTCGCGCCTCAACACTGATGGACACCATCGTCATGACCGTCATGGTCACCTTCTTGAGCGTGTGGACTCTCCATAGAGCGTTCCCTGTACCTTACTGTCCCAGCGATACCCTTTTCCTTTTTGCAATTTATATTATAGTTTCCCGACCCAGATTTGGAGGCGAGCCAAGGATGGTCGCATATTGTTTCAACAAATCCCAGTTCTTCAAAACCTAGTATTCCTCATATCCATCTTGATGGTGGCTTGCTATGACCTGTAAATGGACCTAATGTTTATATCACGGTGGGCAATACCCAATGCATGTTACGGACGATGCAAAAACGGCCTTCAGCCGGCCTGGAAACTCAGTGTAAAAATAGGATAAATAGTCAATGTAAACAAATGAAGCAACAACTTGCATAAAATGAGTAACGTGCATCCACGCGTAACGGAACAACCACCGTGGCGGAACAAACTATAGGTACTTTGACTTTGAAGCGATAAAACTTCTCCCTACCTCCAATCAGAATAATTGATAATTTTGGCTAGCACAAGATTATAATATAATCTATAGCAAAATCTAAGCAAGCACACCGACCAAAGCTCCATAGCCTTGCGATCATACTTAGCTATCTCTCTAGCAGTCCGTCAACTAGCCCACCTCTTGTAGATTCGCTACCTCACGTATATATATGCGTGTGTGTTCTATTATGGCCATGCACCCTGTACGTATAGGCCGTTACGATGCGCCAACTATATACATACACCCTACTTCATTACGCTTCCTCCAATTCAGAAGCTTAACCGTGAGACCTACTCGTCCGCTGCCTAACCCCATGCTCAACCAAGGAAAGAACAGAAAGTGTTATACTACCGTGTAGGGCAAAGCCGTATTCAAGGCCTCGTGTCCGCAGGGCATTTCCGGCTGTCGTGCACTTCTCAATCGGTCGGCAGCGCACTGGTTGAGGCACGTTCGTGAACGGCTCGCTGATCTTGTTCACGGGGCCGGAGAAGGAATCCTTACATGCATCAAAACATTTTTTGGGTTAATGCCCTTTTTATCCGTTTGCTTGCAAGTCGCGAGCCCATTAGTAGAATCCAGCGACGCAGGATTTGGGGGCTATTCGGAGCTGAAAAGCGACGAGAGACCTGCATGCAAGGGATGACGTGTCTCATGCAGCGTTCAGCTCTACCAAACTGACCAGGGGCTTCATTGGACTCGGGCCAATAATAATGCAAAAGCCTTTTACAGATTTTCCGTTGATTTAGGGTTTACCAGGTGATCCCATCGCAACGTTTTAATTTTCCAACGTAGCCGCCAGCGAAGACTCATCCCTGGTGTCTCTACTAGTGTTTATTCTTACATCAATTAAACGGTACGTTAAATATGCGTCTACATGAGGCAGCGAGAGAGGGAGACGTGTTCCTTATAGAGAAGCTACTCTATGGTGACGAAGACATTAATGGTCAGGATGCAAAGGGCCGGACGGCGTTGTCGTGGGCCGCAGAGAAAGGGAATAGGAGCGTGGTAATAGGCCTGCTTGGGAAGGAGAGGATTGACGTGAACTCTAAAGACAACGACGGCCGGACAGCGCTATCGTGGGCTGCAGAGAAAGGGAGCGTAGTAGAAGACCTGCTTAAGAAGAAGGGGATTGACGTGAACTCTAAAGACAACGACGGCCGGACAGCGCTATCGTGGGCCGCAGAGAAAGGGAATAAGAGCGTAGTAAGAGAGCTGCTTGAGAAGGAGGAGATTAACGTGAACTCCAAAGACAACGACGGCCGGACAGCGCTATCGTGGGCCGCAGAGAAAGGGAATAAGAGCGTGGTAAGAGAGCTGCTTGAGGAGGAGATTGACGTGAACTCCAAAGACAACGACGGCCGGACAGCGCTATCGTGGGCTATAGAGAAAGGGGATGAGAGCGTGGTAAGAGAGCTACTTTGGAAGGAGGGGATTGACGTGAACTCCAAAGACAACGACGGCCGGACAGCGCTATTGCGGGCTATAGAGAAAGGGAAGGAAGGGGTAATAGAGCAACTACTTAAAAAGGAGGGAATTAACGTAAACGCTGACGATACTAAAAAGTTAGTAGAGCTGCTACTTAGAAAGGACGGAATTGACGTGAATTCTGCAAAGATTAAGAAAGTGGTAGATTTACTGCTTGGAAAAGAGGGGATTGATGTAAACTTAAAGGACGACGATAACCAGATAGCGCTACTATGGGCTATAGAGAAAGGGATTCGGTGGGTAATGTTGATATTATTAAGGAAGGGTGATATTGACGTAAACTCCAAAGGCAACGATGGCCGGACAGCGCTATCGTGGGCTGCAGGGAAAGGGAATGAGAGTATGGTAAGAGACCTACTTGAGAAGAAGGGGATTGACGTGAACTCTAAAGACAACGACGGCCGGACAGCGCTATCGTGGGCCGCAGAGAAAGGGAATGAGAGCGTAGTAAGAGAACTACTTTGGAAGGAGGGGATTGACGTGAACTCCAAAGACAACAACGGCCAGACGGCGCTATCGTGGGCCGCAGGGAAAGGGAATAGGAGCGTGGTAAGCGAGCTGCTTGGGAAGAAGGGGATTGACGTGAACTCCAAAGACAACGACGGCTGGACAGCGCTATTGCGGGCTATAGAGAAAGGGGATGAGAGCGTAGTAAGAGAGCTACTTTGGAAGGAGGGGATTGACGTGAACTCTAAAGACAACGACGGCCGGACAGCGCTATCGTGGGCCGCAGAGAAAGGGAATGAGAGCGTAGTAAGAGAGCTACTTTGGAAGAAGGGGATTGACGTGAACTCCAAAGACAATGACGGCCAGACGGCGCTATCGTGGGCCGCAGGGAAAGGGAATGAGAGCGTGGTAATAGAGCTGCTTGAGGAGGAGATTGACGTGAACTCCAAAGACAACGACGGCCAGACGGCGCTATTGCGGGCTATAGAGAAGGGGCACAGGGCGATGGTAGATCTGTTTACTAAAAGAGATAGTACCACCCTGCGTATTGCAATTCAACGCAAGGATCACGATATTATTGCGCTGCTGCTTAATGGGTCGGCGGAGACGAAGGATGTCATGGCGGAAAGGTGGCGCCACGCATATGGGGAACAACCATCAGATATTGTGCTGCTGTCAGAAGAAGAGGGGCAACGGAAATCTGTGCTCCGTATTGCTGAACAAGAAATTGTACGCGAATTAGCGCACTGGTCGGCCGAAACTGGCACAAGAAGATGCCTCTTGTGCGTCATCTTATTTCTCTTAACTCATGAAGAAACTCAACTAATTTTCAAAGCCTAGTTTTAAGCCTCTCGCCATGGCAGAGTGACTTAATTCCTGGCTGGAGGGAGGTCCTCACTTTGCAACGCGGCCAATTGCATTATTCCCAGAAACCGATTAATGGACTTGGTATTTGCTTCTGTGTTGCTGTTTGGTTCCCTGCCAAACAGAATACAGACCAGAAATACGGCAATATACCTCCCTGGGTCAAACGCGCAATTGCGTGGACGATATCGAGCAAGAGCCCAAGTGGCGGACCATCGAAGTCAATAAACCATTTGAGCACACTACCATACGGTTGGATTCCGGACAACGGTGTTGACTTCTTCAAGCAGTTCATACTTAGCTTAAAAGATAGGTGGTTCATGGAATGTAACCTAGCTGAGGGAGATCTGGCTAAACGTGTGAGTTCACCTAGTGCTAATGCCAACCTTAAACAACTATTTACCTTCCTAATCTTGTTTAGTCTACTAATTATATAATGTAGCGTGGCGATCAACTCCGTCGGAAAGGCGAAAGCCTTGATCTCATACTTAGCCTGGCGGAAGATGCTCAGACGTTGGCCGATTATCATACCTTCTTGCAAGACCAAGTCGCCACTGCTAGGAAGTTTGCGAAAGAGAGCGGACGTTACCATGAAGAAAACGCCCCGGAAGATCTACAAGACGTAATAAATGACTTTGCAGATGAAATTAGTCGTCGTATAGGACAACTGGACCAAACAGTAAGGGATCTTTTACAATTTGTGAGTATATTACCTATTCCAGTAAATTTATCGGAGGTAACTGACCTTGTGCAGGAGTTTGCCTGGGTCTCAATCAATGAGGCACACAGATCAACGAGCATTGCAACAAGCATGAAACGTCTCAGTTGGGTCACTGTAAGATTTTGCTTGGCCTGTCACCATGCTTGACCGAAGCTGATATGCCCAGTTTATCTTTCTACCACTAATGTTTGCTTCGGTAAGGCTTCACAACATATTCAAGTATGCGCATTTTAACCGCAGCCGCTAATAGGGGGATTTCGCATGCAGAGTCTATTTGGTATGAACGTCGATTTATTGAAAGGAAGCCCCGATTGGCGTTGGTATGTCCTCTTTGGAGGAGCCTTTTTGATAGTCACTTTTGTGATATGGCTCATCTTCAAATTCAATCCCGTTCGTGGTATCTCCCCAAGAGTGACATCTTTTGTCATTACTAATAGATGATACAGGATATCGAATTATGGATTGAACACAAAGTGGAGAAAATCTTGCAAATGATGGGTGGAAAGCAAACTCAAAGAGATACTGAAAAAGGCTGAACAAGGGAAAGAGTTCTTTTTCTTTTTCATGTTAACTCATCTTAGTAGAGGAGACACATGAGCTCTACCTTCTGAAACACCTTCCTGTTTCATTTTTTGGCTGCAACAACAGCGAGAGCCGAGACCGATCTGCCGCTCCCAAACCACTACAGAGTCTCCTTTCCGAGCTTCCCTACCTCCAACTTCAACTTTTTGGCTATGCATTATTCAACCGTTTTGATGTTAGCAAGCACTGCATCTGTCCGGTCCCCCATAGTCCCCCTTCTCTAGGCGGCGCCACTCTCTTAACTACCCGTCACACCTGTCCACGGGATTTCTAAGGCCTGTCTGGTATATGCAACTGACTGAGTTGCGTGCTATCGGTTAAGGCCAGACTCTCTTACCTCAAGGTCCCGGTAATTTTTCTATTCCCATGTCTGGGGATTTTAAATACAGCGTGCTCAACGAACTGCTCGGAGCGTTCAGTGCCAGTTTTGCTGGTGGTGGTCTACCTGCGGCGAAGGAGGAGTTTCGGGAAAAGTTTAGGGAAGAAATCGAACAACTCTCAACGAATCACAAGGAGGGTTATGGGAAGATTGAGAATCTTGCTTACGGGGATGCCCTTGCCAATGGGGGATTTGAGAAGAAGGGACTTCTCGGCCTTTGCACCGGCGACTCTCAAATCGCTTTCCGGGCAATTGATAACATCTGGGTCAAAGGTAAATTTCAAAATCCTTAAAAACTGGATCACTACCTCCAAACGTTGGAAACAAGCAATGGATGACTGATACTTGCTGGAAAAAAAATCGAGGACCAGAGAGTGAATTCAACAGCACCTATCAAGGAATGGGGAAAGGACGATTGGGTGGATATGATCTCCGCCAGGTATTTGCGAGAGAACTGTAAGTACTGACTATGGGAATAATTTGCCGCGGAATAAAAATGGTTCGTACTAACATGTGTTTTATCCAGTTGCCAGTCAGAAATACGCGTATAGTCTAACAGACAGCCGTATTTTCGAAACGTTCCTTGGTGCTACATCACTCCCCGGAATCGCTGAGATGAAAATGAAAGACAGTGTGATGGGAGCCATTAGCCAAGTGGAAAGTGCCACAATCGAGAATGGAGAGGTGGTTGTCAAAGCACCAAGTCTTAAATCTTCCAGTGATATGTTCATTGATGATTACGGGTTTCCCGTCTGGATCAGCTGCCCTGATCCAGACAAGTGGGCTAAGGTGGCCTTTTTCTGCGCCAACCAACGCTCGGTCCATAAGAAACTGATCGAAACGTGGGCTTCCGAGGAGATCAACGGGAAATCAGTTCGGCTGTTTACGCGCGTGTATAACGCATACACCAGAACTAGAAGCAGGCTCATCAAAATACAGCCCATTTTGAAGGCCATCCAAAACGGTCGGTGAACCCGCTTACATCTGGTAGACAGGCATTGATGGATACACTGTCTGCTACAGTGCTTAAGATGCTTGAGCTTGTTGTCGATAGATTACTCCTCCGCATCTGCGACTTGCAAGGGAATATCATGGCTGGAGAGGCCTGCTCTATGCAGCTGGACTTTGGTCGGCTAGAAGAGGCTTTGGATGAGGTATTGTTTCCGCTTCCCTGATTGTCGCTTCACTGAGCTCTTCCAGCCTCGTTTCTGCCTCTATCATATTCTCTGGAACGGTATTGCTTATGATATCTATTTCTCGTGCCTTCGATAGCAGCGTTATACTATCTAGAGACCTGCACCGTGATAGTTGCACGTAGAGACTGTACGGATCACAGCGGCTGGGCACCGCCCGCCCTTCTACGTTCATCGTCCTCGTCCCCCGCAACTCCACCACAACGGTATCAAGCGTCCGGCCCTACAATTCATAGTCTGTGCAGGCGAAGGCGGCAGCGCATGGCAAACCCCTACGAGTGACGTCGGTTCTCTGCCATGGCCTTTTGCACTGGCATTCCAGCTTTGCACTGAGCGGTGTTATGAGGATGGTACCGGGCGGCATGCCGACAAAGCGGAGATCCTTCGTCGATTCTGACACCAGAACTATCGCTGCCGGCGGGCCGAAGTGGATGATGATATTTTCGGAAATGGGGTAGCCCGGGTATGCCCTGTCGAGAATCACGTCCACTGCTGTGTAGGCGGCACCGTTCGAGACCTTCAGCCCTAAATGGGTGTTTGTGTTCACGACTATAGGTATGCCGGCTACGAACATGAAACGGCTGGTATTGGTATGCTGCCGTCGTCGTAGCTCATGTCTTAAGCCGCTATATATCTCTTTCTCTCATGACCATCGTGAGAACACTATCTACTATCTACTCTCTACTATCCACATCTACTCTGCTTCGTCTGGAAGAACGTCGATATTGATTTCGTGCTAATTTGGCTATTTGAAGCTGCTCGTCCGGAAAAGACCAGCCCCACGCCTCCGCCTCCGCTTCCCGAATCGCAGCCTCATTCAGCTCCTTTAACTTCCTCTCTGCCGTAACCATGTTCTCTGGCACAGTATTACCAATGATATCTCTCCCCCGCACCTTCGACAGGGGCATTATACCCTCGAGTGGAGGGCCCTGCGACAGCTATACATATAGACTATATGGGTCACCATGGCTTGCGACCGCCAGTGTATTTTCTGATGCGATAACCAAGTGTGATGTCCCAGTCAAATTTTTGGGGACACGAAACGTCAATCACAAAACGGGACTCGATCTCTAGCTTTTGGGGAATCTCAGACGAAGGCGCATGCGCGTACCCAGCTTGTTCTTCCTGCTCGCGGCGTAGGTGTAAAAGATACTTTGACACTGTTGTTGCCTCTCGGATGTTGATGATATTCAAGTCCTACTCCGCCGTTAATCCGTCGATGGTTGCTGGATGTGGGAGCAGGTCCGCAACAGCGGCTGAATGGGGAGAAATTCATGTCCTCAAAAATACAAAGTATGGTGTGTTTCTACCTTGACCAAGGCACTCCAGCCCCTCTTCCTCGACCATCATTCCGAGCCTTGGTAAAGTCCTGCCTCTCCAACGCACCAGCCTGAATCTTCCAAACAGGAACTGCCAACTTAATAAGCTTAGGGCCAAACTCATCCAGCACTCTTTTCACATCCTCAACATCCATTTCGGAATCCCTTTCTCCTCTTCCTTCATCACCGCCAAATGTGGCACGACACCAACTCTTCTTCCACTCTTCCAGCGCAGCCTTTGCACTTTCAGCCTCTAGTTGTACATTCTTAGCCACGAGGTAGAAAGTTGATCGAACGGCGTGTTTCTTGTATGGTTTGAATAACTGGATATCTGCAAATGAATTGAATTGGTGAAGTAGATGTACTATATCCCAGACATCTGGTCTGCGAAGCAAGACAACTATTGTCCCTCCCGAAAAAATCCGCTGCATAGCTAAGATGAGCTGAGATGTCGTCAGACGCGTTCGTTCGAATTCTTGTCTGTGCCCAGATCGCGCATGGCTCCTGAGAACGGCACCGCCACAGAAAATGAGCTGAAAGCGTTGATCGACGAAGGGACGCTCGGCGAGGAAGAGGGAGTGGTCTGGATGACTCGTTGGAATGGTCTCGACGCCGAACTCACTCGCGAGCATGGTGATGTCCATGAATTTAACGTATTCGGCAGGTAATGTGAACCAGTTGTTATAACCGCCAATTTCGGGAGGGAGAGTGATGCCGTAGGCGATTGCGTCTGGGTTATGCTCCAAGGTGCCCCACGTGAAGCCACCTGGTGCCATGCATAAGTCCAGGGACTGGAAGGGTTGAACACCAAGGTCTCCTGGGGTCATAGCGCTTGTCTTCGCCTGCATTTCCTTCGCGATTTGCTTTGTCATATCGTAGAATGCTTGCGCAGCATCCTCTGTGGATTTGTCCGATTGTTCACGTCGATTCTGCCAATAACTGTCTCCTTCTGGATTGTCCCAACCCTGAAATAGTATTAATAAGTGGTCAAAATTGATACACGTCGCTGGTGCAACTACCTTCTTCCTAGCTGCCTCGAGCCGTAGGAACATTGGACTATTCTTAGCTAGATATTCTGCTAAAGTTTTGTTTGGGCCAGTCGTGGGACCATAGATTTGAGGCCTGTTTGGTGTCGACAAACTAGGTATGTCTCGTCGTAGTTCTGACATGGCAAACGTGCTAGAGTCCGCCTGACGCTAAAGAGAAGAATTAGTGTGAAGAAAAACAGGAGCCTAGAAGTATGTAGCCTTACATTTGATTCCAACTCTGGCGAATTGCTTAGCGGAGTGTTTTGGGCCTCCGTCAAGATTTCTACGAGTTTGTAGAAGAGAAACCATTCAGTCGAGTTACTAGGATATGTTCACGGGCTGATATTGCAGCCTTCATGTTTGAGGCGTTGTTCAGCCTCTCCAACACGTGGCACCATTCACATTGATCTCTGCTATCATGACGAATAGTCTAATCATCTGCCCTGCTGTGTAACTACAACCTTTGATTACCTCTATCTCTCACACCGATAGTTCAAAGCCAACGTGTAATATGCAACAAGAAACGAGTGCGTGGTCGCATGGCTTGAGACTGGAGTAAAATGGAGAAGTTGGGTTAAAAGCGCTATGCCTTGAGGAACGAAAGGTCTCTAAGCCTTCGCACTCCCGGAAAACTCAGCCACAGGCCTGTACCGCCACACCTCTCGTTCGTTACATATTTTTTTTTAGGCATAGCGTCGATGAAATGTGTATAGTATGGATAAAATAGGTATAGCGTACATGACATTTTACTACTAAGTTCCCGTGTCCCAATGCCTCAGGCCGCTACACATCTCTTTCTCTCATGACCATCCACTATACCCACAATATCCACATCTACTCTGCTTCGTCTGGAAGAACGTTGATATTGACTTCGTGCTAATTTGGCTGCTTAAAGCTGCTCGTCTGGAAAAGACCAGCCCCACGCCCCCGCCTCCGCCTCCGCCTCCCGAATCGTAGACTCATTCCGCTCCTCTAACCTCCTCTCCGCCGCAACCATGTTCTCTGGCACAGTGTTGCCGATAATATCTCTCTCCCACACCTTCGACAGGAGCATTATACCCTGAAGCAACGTGCTCCGCGACAGCTGCACGTACAAGCTATACGAGTCGCACTGGCGTAGTTCCAGCGCCACCTGCTCCAATGTTCCGTCTTGGACTTTTGTAGTCCATACACGCAAACGCGGGTGTACATGGCAATCCTCTACGAGTAACGCCCCGCTGCCATGGACGCCTCCTCATACAGTTTAGCTTGGAAATTAGTGGAGTCAGGAGGATTGTTCCGGGTGGCAATACCGACGAAATCGAAGTCTCTAGTTGTCTCGGCAGCGGGCAGGATTCCGGCGGACGGCCCGAAGTGCAGAGTGGTATCAGCGGAGATGTGATGGCCTAGATACGCCTTGTCAAGAATACGTCCAAAGCGTTGTAGGTGGCCCTGTTCACCAGCTTCAACCCTTGGTTGGAATTTTTGTTGATGATGACAGGCATGCCCGGCGCAAACATGAAGATGGCTGGCACCGGCACGCTGCTGTCGTCGGCATAGCTCAAGATCATGAGCGCCTTCTCTTCTGTCGGCTAGCCGTCTTTCCATTTGTGCTCCGAGACAAAGATCCGCCCCTGCGCCCGATGGAAGGACAGCATCGTCTCGATATTCAAGCTGCACCTATTTCTGTTCAGCGGTGTGACCGCTGTGATACACCACTCCCATGGAATCCGTCTTCCCTCTTGGTAACACATGCTGTTCAACAAGTCGATTTCACTTTGGTCTGCCACACGTTGTCGGACCCGCGCCAGGAACCGCTGCAATTGTACATCGCCCGCGGCAACGGACCTATTTATTAAACATCATATACCATGCCATGTCAAACTCAGCAAGGTGCCTCTCTGTTCTCAACTATACTAAACTCACATCACACAAGAACAATCACTCGATCAGCGAAATTGAGAGATTGTACTTCTCCGTGCATGAAATTTTCTGCGAATGCCTCACCGACCAATGTGTACTTACCCTTTTCTGAGTTTTTTCGTACAATAAATGGAACTCTTGCTCCTTGCATGATACAAATATGATCCGATTCCTGAGCCTGCGTAGGCGCAAGTCCAATCAAGCGCTGGCCGTGTACGTCAAAGCGAAACAGTTTCCGCACACTCCTCGGTGATACCTATCATATTGCAATGTCAGCCTTTAAATCAGATTCCGCTGTCAGGCTATCTGTAGGGATTGAACTACATAACGTGCATAAATACTTACGGGAGTGTTTAGTTGGATTAAGGAAATCGTACTGAGATTGAATTGCAGGAATTGCTTTCTATGCTTCTGGCGCTCCGCTTCCCATTTGATGCCATTGGCCAGCCTATCTCCCAATTTGTGCAAAACGATGTGCGCAAGATCGTGGCAATTGCCCGATATGACTTCCTGTTTGTAGCGGTACGAATTGCGCAAATGAGAAAACCAGGTAGATAAGGTGTCAGCCGGCGCAGCATGCTTCGATATCTGAATGATACGTCCAAAGAAAACCGCTCGCACTGGCAGTTCTGAAGCATTAGCCACACTTCCTGTCAATCAACCTGTTAATAAATACCAGAAGTTGACCTGGAACAATTTACTTACTTTCAATTTGGTGATATGGACCCAGGTGGATTGCGGCATTATATTGACTGAACAGTAAGTCGTCTAAGAGGGAGGTTGTCCCGACTTCGTGAAACGGCGGCACCCAAGAAGGTAGGTTGAGTTCCTTCGTTGGGTCTTTATGCAAGATGTCCCGATGTGCCCTTGAAAGGACATCTAGATTGACCATCGAGTCAATCATGAATCGTGTGAACTTGAGATACAGTTCTGAGACGGGAAGTCGACAGTCGAGTATGCCACAAGCCTCTCTCTTCACCGAAAGAAATTCTGGAGTTTCTGGAGCGAATTTTTCATGTAGAGCAAAAGCCAGAGGGGCAAGGATTTTGTCCTCCAATTGACTACAGTTGCGTTGTCGAGCTTCATGGGCGTAAATTTCCAGCGCTATCAACCATTTGAAAGTTCGTGGGAATTCCATCTTGTAGTCGATTTTTGGATACCGAAGCAGAGCTCTTGAACCGAAGCCACCACCTGGCGAAGTCAACCCCTGCCAAGCTGAAATGCATGCCGCACCGCTTAGTTGACATAATGGAAGCTCGTCAGGATCCTTTGGTACCCCGGAAGTTCCTTGGCCGCTCGAAGCGATTCCAAATGAGAGAGCCGCAAGCATACATATGGCTCCAATGTCAAGTTCGTGCGGCCCGCAGAGGCACCTTATTCTAATTGGCAATAGAGCTTCTTGAAGCGTCCAGACCCTATTGAACCATCTCCGTCGCAATAATAGCGCGAGGGCATGCCTTGATTGACGGGGAATGGAATCGAGAAACTCTGTCGCCGCCTTATAGTGGCTCATAGGCTGAATTACGAGACTTCCTGCATGTTCCAAGCCGTCCAGGCATTGGGCGGCTTCGTGTGTCGTCGTATCGTCCTTGCCGAGCCAAACAATCACCCATGTGGCGTCGCAGTAAATGCGTGGCAAGAGTGAAAGCTGGCGATTTAATTCTTCCTTGTTCTTTTGGTCGATGCAAATGGCATCGACCCAGACGGGTGTGTGCTCTTGCTTCTCACGCAGTTGCCATAAGACTTCGTAGAGGTTCTGCTGAACGGCGAGTAGTTCTTTATCACATGAAATGTGATGGTTGACAAGATCGTATTCTTGGTAGGAAGGATGTCGCTCATCAGTCGGGTTACCCCATGTGTAGGAGAGAGCGATGAACTTTGGCTTAGCTGACAGCCGCACTGTACCCACGCTTACCTCAACCACGGCATCAGTTCCACCGGGATGGAGCGTCAATACGCGGATTGAGTCTAGTTCCTGCAAAGGATGAACTTTATATAACGCCATCTGGAGGAATCATGCGGTGAATGCGGCAAGATAAGGGTTGCTATTGAAATGCGGATTCGAAATGTGCAAAGTCTCGTGCCATTCTCTACAGCCTTATGCCCTGAAGAAGGCTGCGCTTGGAAACTATATCACGTGCAGTTGACGCATTCCCGCTCTTTTGCGGTCCTGATTCGACGAGTCTCTGCTGCCTGCTATGCCGTCTTCACGGAGGCCTGTCTGCTATTGAAATATCAGCTAACGGCCACTGCTCTAATTCATCGAAGAACTCAACATAAAGCATTTGAAACCGAGATTCACTTCCACCTCGGAAATCGTTCCTCAAGGCCCTCTTGGCGAACCGCGACCCGCGGTTTGCATCATCCTGTTTTTTAGTGATCCACCTGAATATATATCAGCCACAATACCAGCCACACACGTGACTTAAAAAGACCGATATTTTCCGAATAATCGGTCTTTCAAAGACCGACAAACTACTCTAATTTAGACCGATTTACCACCCTAATATAAACCGAAAATACCCTATACAATTTAGACCGAAAGTACGCTATAGGGTTTAACACAATGAATCTACTCTGCTAATATTGCAGCTGAAAAAATGGCCCTATTTATTTTCTCTAGCCGGCACCCACAAAGAGTTGATTCGGTCTATGGGTGGCTTTATAACTAAGCCCAGGGGTAGAGCTGTCAGCGGCGACAAATGTCCATCGTGATCCAAGTATAAAACCTGCAACGGTGCCACTTTGATTGACGTCGGTCAGCCCAGCGATCTGCGGCTTGAAATCTGTAATGACGACAATTTGGGCCCCTATTTTAACTCCTGGGACAACACCTCCCCAGGGTCCACAAGCAGCTAGTTGGCCATTCCCAATTCCAAGGCAGAGCACTTTCATATCACATTGGGTGAAACGGAAACGAACGCGTTTAAGCCGTTATCAGACAAACCTCACATGTATGAGGCTTGTGTCCTTTGGGAAGAGAGCTTGGAGTTCAACCCTCAAGTGCTATGCTGGATTACAAAGTACGATTTCGAAGGCGGCAAGCCCATTCAAGTTGGAATTGAGAAATGGAGCTCCAACAAACAACAGCTCAAGAATACTGTTAGAACTTCGGCAAAGACGGGAACACACCAGGAGAATTTGAAGGTGTCGTACATTGTTTACAAAGCAGCAGAGTGGAACAAAAAGTCGAACACAATTTTCACCGCAAGAAGCCAAGCTTTCAAGGGTGCTGGACCTAGGAAGTTGAGTGCACCATATCCAAGTCTATATTTTGAGTTTCCTAAAGGTATGTTTTCCGAGCCACCTGCAATCATGCTAGGATTTTATTGCTTGAGTTTTGCGGCTGGTGCCGATCCCCAGGTTGAAGTCAGGGCCGATGCTCTTTCTAAGGATGGGGTTTGGGTTAGCGCAGGTCCATGGAAGGATGCCGGAATGGGGGTATCTCTTATTGCCATTGCATAAGTTAACTTCATTAATTGAAATTTACGCATCTTGCTCTGCTGTGGCCGCATCAAATAGTGCGTGTAATAGTTGCAATGAGAGATGAGGACTGCATTAATTCTCTACATAGGAGCTTTGGGAGGTATATATACACTACTAAGTGCCCAATCTGTAAGAGGCTGCGCAAGGATGCAGGTGCCAAGTAACAAGATCGTATTCGATGAGGGTCTAAATTATGAAGGAGGGAGGTTTGTATGTTACTGGAGGATCTGCCAAAAAATGTTGTTCGCGAACCGAACAATAACAACTCACGAACAAACCACCCAAGGTTTCACCAAGGAACAATCAGGTTGAACTCTGGAGGGGGCCTTTGTTGACACTGGTTGAACAGCGGAGGAGGTGGTACGCCCACAGAAGGAAAATTAGCTAGCGGGCCAGGACTGTTCAGGGATCTAGATTACAGCGAGCCTGCAGAGCCAGCTTCCGTCTCACACGACGGTGCATTCAAGGATGTGGAGGAAAATCGCCGAGGCGGGGTGACGGAGGCCTTGCGCAGTGTTGCTCGGCGTTGGGTTGCTGGAAGATGATGAACTTGAAATAGTCCCTTTCAGTCCTGTAATGTTCTAGGTCTTCGAGCGCTTTGTTAAGCTCCTATCCCAGGTGTGCAATTTTCATGGAAGTCTCCCGTTCCTTTTCCTTTCGCCTCTCTCGGAATCTCTGTGATGCCGCCGCGTTACGCTTTCTTTTTTCGTATGCCGCCTTAGAACAGGACATGACATCGACGGGAACCTCAACATGACGCCCTTGCCCGTCCTTGATTATCATGATCTTGATGTTGCTTTGACCGGCCGTCTGAACCCTATTGCTCTCGGACTCTATCACCGCAAGAGCATGGTGGCCGGGGGGGACAGAACGTTGTGAAGTGGCAGGTGATCTTTGATGAAGGGCCGTAGGAGCTGGCGGTCCTGTGTACGGCTGCTGCTCCACATCAGGCTGTTGATAGGTCCCCGAGGTAGCGACATGGGCGGACGAGGTGCTGTCATAGGTGGTAGGCTGTGTATATACGGAGGAAACGGGTGCCAGGAGAGCTTTGATATTCATGATATATCGCTGGAACGTGGATGCAGGTGACAAATAGATGCAAGAAGGCAACCAGTGAATGACCGAAGGGTGCGGTATGGCAATAGAATGAAGGATGTATCAGCCATAATATATCATAGAGACATCTAGTTCACTCTTAGGAGACTTGTCAGGATCAGCGGGATCATTGGATTAGCCCTTTTTTGACCCACCGAAGTAAGTGGCTAGAACACGGCTTGCACACGGTTTGAGGACGACGATGTCTCTTATCAAAACCCGACGGGGTGAATGTGACAGGCGTGCGCACACCTAAGTATCCACATCTTCGGACTTAGTTCTCTCTCCGGTTCAAGACACCAGCCTCATGTGCCGCAACTGCATACAGCGGTCGAAGGTCGAGACTGACATGCAGCAATCAAAAATTTTCGATTTCGATTTACTCAAAAATAAACTACATATACTTGTGGGAAGGAATAATATGGATTCCAGATGATCTAATTCCCTCTTTACAATGCAATACATTGAGAGCAACCCCTAGAGGCACTTGCATTTAGAGAGGCTCCCTCCTCGTGCTTCCGCATTTCACGGATAATCTCGAAAAAGGTCGACTCCACGTTGGTTCCATCTTCTGCTGAAGTCTCCCAAAACCGTAGTCCTAGCTTCGAAGCTAGCTCCCAGCCTTCGTCAGTCGTGACTTTACGAGTACTTATGTCGCGCTTGTTGCCAACCAGCATTATGGGTTTACGAGTACTTGTGTCGTACTTGCTGCCGACTAGTGTTGCGGGGGTTCCAGAATTAACGCATCCATCGACGTCGTGTGGGACGGGTTGGGGAACGGCTTCCGGAATAGGACTTGGGGAATTTCGGATTTGTTCTGGCATTCGTGCCAGTCGCGCCTTTACGACCGAAAAAGATTCCACATTCGAGACGTCATACACAAAGAGAAAGCCGTTACTTTCTTCTGCACCGACATCTTCTTCTTTACCGTCACTTTCCAGGCTGTTCGTTTCCTGTATTCTCAATTCGGAGGATTTTCCATCAACAGAAAGCTCCCCCTTGAATAGGTGCTCCGTAAACTAAGGGCATAGTTAGTTAAAATTGTCATGTGTTTTCTATTTCCTGACCTTTGCGATTAATTTTGACTTCCCAACACCCTTCCTACCAAAAACTTCTAAGACATGAGACGAGAATGCGGGTACCGTATTAGGCTCGATGCGCATCATTTCGGGCCAATGAGGATAGACGTGAGTGCGTAGACGCACAACAATGCAATAGGCAAGAGCTGAGGGACGCGGGGGAACAGGTATAATATATCATTGGGAGCCTTCCAATCCCGCTCAATCCAAGAGCTCATTCAAGAGCTGAGACATTTTGCTTTTCAGAGCGCGACCTCAACTTGTAAAGTTGCGGGGAAGAATCCAATTAGCCCTCTTAGGAAGCAGAGTCAAAGCGATAGATGAATCCTACTAGCTCGCCGGAGGAGCCGTGCGAAACTTCCAGGCGAGCAGGAGGTGGCCGGGTGGCGCTCCCTCTTTGTGGCGTCGTAGAAGCCAAGTGCATTTTTAGAAATTGGGGGAGCCGGTCCCGTCCGTGCGCTATCGTTGCGATCGCAACGATAGCGCACGGATATTCGGCACCTGGTGCAACTCGCAATACAGAGCAGTAATGCCGCAAAGCCCTGACTGTGAAGCTTACATGACTTCTCCATCTCAGTTTCGAACTACCCTATGCTATGGTTAGCGACTGTACGGGAGGTGATTGCAATGAGCTCCTTTTAGCACTCACGGAGCGCAAAGCCCCTAGATGAGGAGTTTCTGTACTTTTCTTCTTTCAAATGCGACGGAAAAAGCCTGTCAGGCATAGCCGTAAAACGTCTTATTATTGTAGCGTAAAAAGTCAAATTATAGACCGTGAAGAGGATTTACAACGAACACAAGGCAACTCCCGTGGCAAGAAGTATAGAGTTTTGGCACGAGAGGCTACCGTTCCTGAATCAGAGGATGCCGCCAAGTGGGGCGGGATTGTGAAACGACATGATCTGGCTGGTCAAAGATGGAGAAAATTTGAGCCTGGGTGCCTTGTGGGCTTCGGTGAGAGTGAAATTCTGACAGCGTAAGTGTTTCCGGCTACTAGGACTGAACGGTAACTAACTTACCGTAGGGTTGAAAAATAGATGCAGGACTTCAAAGACACAGGCTACTTACGATTCGCAATGAACTTTTTAAACAACTCATCCGAAAAGGGGGTAGGGTGCGGAAGTCATGGCTGGATCAGGATTCAAAACCGACTTGAGTAGCCCGCGATCTATATGTTGGTTATATACATTATATATTCTTCTCCCAAGCACTTTTATGCACTGTTGTTTTTCTCCTCCACCAGCCACGCTTCTATTTTGTCCATGGCGGATTTATCATGACGTGGGGCAGATGTAGAGTAATCTTCGTCTATCCAACCATACGTGCCTCCTGAAAGAAGTTCCTCACCAAACTTTTTACAAGACCCAAAGTCGAGTATGATTGGATTATCATTATTATCAAGAGCAATGTTTGTAGGATTAAGGTCATTATGTGCGAGTCCAAGGGAATGGAGGTGCCTTACACCAGCACGGATGCCGTTCATGCAAGCAGCAATGTCGAGATCATGTGGAACATCCTCGTAACGATATTGTAAGATGACTTCATATCTTTCTAGGGCGAGTCCAGTAATATAGCCGCGATTCACGGTACAGCCATGATAGTTAACGATATTTGGATGATGATGTTGTTTAAGGAATTCCAAAATCTCAGCTTCTTCGAAAAGCATCTGCGGCACGAGCTTAACTTCGTATTCGTTGTCAGCGCATGATATTTTAGGGCGTTTGATGAAGAGGTTCTTTTGGTCTACTTCCGGCACAACAGACATCCACGTGTGTAGTGGGTAAATCTTCTCATCAGGGATTCTTCGCAGCTCTCGTTTAAGATCCTCCACTGATAAGTCGTACTTTCGTATTCCAGGCACCCGACCGAACCATGCAATGCCCTCTTTATTGACGTAGGTGAAGGTAGAGCGGAGGAATTTGCTCGTCTCATAATCTGTGACTTCGCTAAGAGTTGTCAAATCCCTCTTAGAACGAATATCAGGACACAGGACAGACTCCGCTTGTGGCTGTTCAATGAGCATATTTCCACCTAGGATGACTCGTATGGGATGCTTCTTTTTGTAGAGGTGCGGATAGGACGAAGGGGCGGTCTTTGAGAGCGTTAGCAACAGAGCAAACAAATCTTTGAAACTAGCAGGAAAAGAAAGGATACCTTGGCCGTTGCGAAGTCGTGGTCGGTGTTGGTAGTTTAGTCCCGCTAATCTTGGATAAAGGCCATGGTACAAGATTTGGCTAATAATAACTTGCTGGCGAAGCGGGGTGGGCGGCTGGTTGGCGCAGCCCGACACCTCCTAGTGGCTAAGCACGCTTCCGAACCGACGGCCTTTTCCTCACCGTTGACTAGAGCGCGCACGATCACTCGTCCTTGCATCCTGGATAGTTCTACTGCAACTCCTAAAACTTCTTGTCGATGAAGCAATAGTAGAAGTAGAAGATAGGGCCGAAGCCTGCAGTATTGTTCTCGCCCAAATCACCGTTCGCACTGGCCACCCAGCCAGCACTAAAGCCTACTCCTATGTCGAAGCCGCCAATTGCAAGGTAGATATCGTTGTGCGGGCTCTCGAGTAGTACGACGGGTAGATTGTTAGACACCAGGCCGTAGTCCACAGGTCACTTCTTAGTATGAAAGTGCTCTTTATTCCCCATTACTGAGATTATATTCGAGAACACAGTATAGTTATCAGCCAGGAGGCATTATTCGTACTTAGAACGCGTGTGGGTGTAGTAGGTCTTGCCCGTCTTCGTGGTAATGAAGGCCTGTCCAGAACGGGTCGGCCGTCCTCCCTGCTAGCGTCACCGAGGTGTTTATTCACTTCTTAAGATATAATAAGTATAACTAGTTAGTCGCTTGCAAATTCGCCTCCTACTACAGCCTTACTGCGCCACACTATAGGCTATGCAATCAGCCTACCCCGCCTCGAGCTAGACTTATCAACTCAAAAACTAATACATAGCGGAATTAACTTCCAGCAGTCTTGCACTATCTCGCATTCTTCGGTATAGCTCAGCGTACTATCTTCCTATATACTCGCTAACATTAGTAGCTAGGGCCAATACTCTCATCGAACGAGCGAGTTGCGCTGCTCGTCTCTTTCAGTTAGGCTGCCACGTTTAAACCCGACCGAGATCCACTCCTACTGCTTGCCCCTGTCCAGCTCCATGCGAAGCAATGCGTCTTTTGCGGCGCTGCGACACTGGCGATTTCAGTCTTACTCAGTTTAGCGATGAGGACATTCCTCCCTATGCGATACTTTCGCATACATGGGGAGCGGACAACGAGGAGGTCACCCTTGAAGACTTGACGAATGGCACTGGCAAGGATAAGCCTGGCTATGTAAAGATCCGATTCTGTGGAGAACAGGTAAGGCTAGATAATTTGCAATACTTTTGGATCGACACTTGTTGCATTGACAAGAGAAGCAGCGCGGAGCTGTCCGAAGCAATCAACTCAATGTTCCGTTGGTACCAAGATGCCAATGTATGCTACGCGTATCTTGCTGATGTGCCGTCTAAAGCCGAATTCTCGGGCAGTAGGTGGTTTACTAGAGGATGGACCCTTCAAGAGCTAATCGCTCCGTCAAAGGTGATATTTCTCAATGAGGGATGGAAGGAACTAGGGACCAAGGCAAACCTTTGGCAAAGTGTGTCCGACTGTACTGGTATTCCTAGAGATGTCCTCTCCGAGAGCGATGGCCTTGAAAAGGTTAGCATCGCACAAAGAATGTCATGGGCTGCGAAGAGAAAAACAACGAGGCTTGAAGATCGTGCCTATTGCTTAATGGGCATATTTAGCATTAACATGCCATTACTCTATGGAGAAGGAGAAAGAGCTTTCCTTAGACTCCAGGAGGAAATAATGAGGATTTCGGATGACCACAGTCTCTTCGCATGGAGATCTTCTGACAACCGCGGCGGACTTCTAGCTACCTCCCCAGCTTCATTCATAGGCTCGCACAACATCGCCCAATCCAATCCTTTTGGTACCTTTAATAGCCCTTTAACTATGAGCAGTAGAGGGATCCATTTGGAACTCCGTTTCATAGGTAGGGGTCGTCAAGGACTAGGGCTTGCGATCCTTCATTGTAAAGAAAGAGGTGGAGAAGATAAACTAATCGCCATCTACGTGAGAGATTTATTTTGGACAATGGAGCAATTTCGGAGAGTTCGGTGTGAAGAATTTGAACGGTTTGATCGAAAGAAATTCAGACTGTCGCAATACCCCATGAGAAGGGTGTGTATCCAAACAGGGCGGCTGATATCGAAAAATCCCAGGAATTGCGATAACATCGCTCCGGAGGAGATCTACCCTGATGGTACGCTAACGAATTTAATGAATTTCGGGGAGCCGACATCACTACTACGCGCAGCAGAAAGCGGACTCGAGGACGTTGTATGGTTGCTGCTGACACGAAGCAACATTGAGGTTGACTTGAAGGATAAAGATGGACGGACAGCGTTAACGCACGCGGTAATGGGGGGCCATGAGACGGTTGTCAAGATGCTACTTGCTCGAAGCGACGTTGAGGCCGACTTGAAGGATAAAGATGGACTGACATTGCTGTGGTTGGCGGCCCGGGTGAAGCACAAGGCCGTCGTCGAGCTGCTACTTAAATCAGGCAAAGTTGATGCCGACTCGAGTAATAACGACAATCGGACGCTGCTGTCGTGGGCGGCCGAGAAGGGGCGCGAGGCTGTCGTCAATGTGCTGCTCGACAATGGCGCTGACCTAGAGTCTAAAGACAAGAATGGCCGAACGCCACTGTCATGGGCGGCCGAGATGGGGCGCGAGGCAGTGGTCAATATGCTGCTCAACAAGGGCGCCGACCTCGAGTCTAAAGACAAGAATGGCCAAACGCCACTATTATGGGCGGCCGAGATGGGGCACGAGGCGGTGGTCAATATGCTGCTCAACAAGGGCGCTGACCTAGAGTCTAATGATAAGAATGGCCAAACGCCACTACTATGGGCGGCCAAGATAGGGCGCGAGGCGGTGGTTAAGCTGCTGCTTGATAAGGGCGCCGACCTAGAGTCTAAAGACAAGAATAGCCGAACGCCACTATCATGGGCGGCCGAGATGGGGCGCGAGGCAGTAGTCAATATACTGCTCGACAAGGGCGCCAACCTAGAGTCTAAAGATAAGAATGGCCGAACACCACTATCATGGGCGGCCGAGATAGGGCGCGAGGCAGTAGTCAAGCTACTGCTCGACAAGGGCGCCAGCCTAGAGTCTAAAGACGAGAGTGGCCGGATGCTACTATTATGGGCGGCAGAAGGAGGCCACCTTGCCATCATAGAGCGGCTACTTCAAGAGAAGGCCGAGGTCAATGCAGTAGCAGCAGAAAAAAGTGGAAGAACAGCACTCCAGGCAGCGGCAGGAGGAGGGCACCTTGCAGTAGTTGAGCGGCTGCTTCAAGAGAAGGCCGAGGTCAATGCAGCAGCAGGAGATGGTGGAAGAACAGCACTCCAGGCAGCGGCAGAAGGAGGGCACCTTGCAGTAGTTGAGCGGCTACTTCAAGAGAAGGCCGAGGTTAATGTAGCAGCAGAATATTATGGAAGAACAGCACTCCAGGCAGCGGCAGAAGGAGGGCACCTTGCAGTAGTTGAGCGGCTGCTTCAAGAGAAGGCTGAGGTCAATGCAGTAGCAGCAGGAAAAAGTGGAAGAACAGCACTCCAGGCAGCGGCAGGAGGAGGGCACCTTGCAGTAGTTGAGCGGCTACTTCAAGAGAAGGCCGAGGTTAATGCAGCAGCAGGATATTTTGGAAGAACAGCACTCCAGGCAGCGGCAGAAGGAGGGCACCTTGCAGTAGTTGAGCGGCTGCTTCAAGAGAAGGCCGAGGTCAATGCAGCAGCAGGAGATGGTGGAAGAACAGCACTCCAGGCAGCGGCAGAAGGAGGGCACCTTGCAGTAGTTGAGCGGCTACTTCAAGAGAAGGCCGAGGTTAATGCAGTAGCAGCAGAATATTATGGAAGAACAGCACTCCAGGCAGCGGCAGAAGGAGGGCACCTTGTAGTAGTTGAGCGGCTGCTTCAAGAGAAGGCTGAGGTCAATGTAGCAGTAGGATATTATGGAAGAACAGCACTCCAGGCAGCGGCAGAAGGAGGGCACCTTGCAGTAGTTGAGCGGCTGCTTCAAGAGAAGGCTGAGGTCAATGCAGTAGCAGCAGGAAAAAGTGGAAGAACAGCACTCCAGGCAGCGGCAGGAGGAGGGCACCTTGCAGTAGTTGAGCGGCTGCTTCAAGAGAAGGCCGAGGTCAATGCAGCAGCAGGAGATGGTGGAAGAACAGCACTCCAGGCAGCGGCAGAAGGAGGGCACCTTGCAGTAGTTGAGCGGCTACTTCAAGAGAAGGCCGAGGTTAATGCAGCAGCAGGATATTTTGGAAGAACAGCACTCCAGGCAGCGGCAGGAGGAGGGCACCTTGCAGTAGTTGAGCGGCTACTTCAAGAGAAGGCCGAGGTCAATGCAGTAGCAGCAGAATATTATGGAAGAACAGCACTCCAGGCAGCGGCAGAAGGAGGGCACCTTGTAGTAGTTGAGCGGCTGCTTCAAGAGAAGGCTGAGGTCAATGTAGCAGTAGGATATTATGGAAGAACAGCACTCCAGGCAGCGGCAGAAGGAGGGTACCTTGCAGTAGTTGAGCGGCTGCTTCAAGAGAAGGCCGAGGTCAATGCAGCAGCAGCAGCAGAAGGAAGTGGAAGAACAGCACTCCAGGCAGCGGCAGGAGGAGGGCACCTTGCAGTAGTTGAGCGGCTGCTTCAAGAGAAGGCCGAGGTCAATGCAGTAGCAGTAAAAAAAAGTGGAAGAACAGCACTCCAGGTAGCAGCAGAAGGAGGATACGAAACGATTGTAGAATGTCTTCGTGAAGCCGGTGCTACAAAATAAGACTTGACCTTCCGGGAATGCATTTTTACGTGTTTTATGGTTTAGGAAAGGGCTATAAGATTCAATAGCAACATTATTTGCATTATAATCGTAACACTAATTCGTTGGTTACTTGGAAGGGTATGGATATACAAAGTTGAACACAATAAGCTCAATACATCCTAAGGTGTTAGAACATTCCTATCATTATTCTTTAGTATACTATATTTTATTATTCACTCTATTTTCGAGAGGGTCGGGGATCAGCATAAATATACAGAGGAGCTCGTTTTTTTTGAGTCAACGCATAGGCGGCTTTGGCGACCTATTAATAAACTGGCTGCACTTCACAACATCAGAATTTTTTTTCTTAAGAAATTCTTCCTAGTGCTTGAAGTGCCTACTATTAGAAACCTCTAAATTTTAAACGCATTTAATGGCGTTGTTGTAGAGCAAGACAATGCAGAAGTGGTTGTGGATTTATCGGTGTGTTGACTAGGAAACAACGAGCTCCTTCGTATAACTTGCCAATTTGCTACAGCGAAGCTTCGAGCATACCCTGGATCAAGTGACAAGATGTCCGCGTGCAGAATTACGTATTAAATTTTTACCACTTGAGGCTAGCTAGGCGAAACGCCTCGATTAATCCTTGGCCCCCTGAATAATAGAATAAATTATTATAAGATAAAGAGAACTGGCTCACCAATACTGAGCGTCTGCATTGCTCGCATCCCAGATAATGACCGTGTTGTCGGATGACGACGACGTGAGCCCGGCCAAAGTCATGCATGAAGGGCATCAAGTTGCTATGCGCCTCGAGCGCTGGGGGCGGGCACTCCATTTATCAGGAAAGAAATACTCAAGTAGGTTACTTTGGTAGCGCAACCTGCGTGTCCAATAATTTGGCCTCGATTTGGAATCTGTGTCCTGGTCTAGATGAGCATAAAAGTTAACTAGGAAACTCGCTGATCGTACCCACCTTCAAAGATGAGATAAAATTGGATCTCATTGTCAAATTCCATGCCGATGTCGAAATGGACCTCGTAGTAATCATTGCCCGACCCGTTCCTTTTCTTCATGCTTTTCTTCATGCCGGCCCTCTCAAGCTGCTGTCTAATATCTGGTATTTTCTCTGGGAGGTCTGTCACGAGTTCTTTGTAAGGCTCGCAATCTGGTATGGAAATGTGAGTATCCGATGAACGGGGCGTATTTGGCGAGAAGCATACCAGGTTCAAGAAAATCAGGCCCAGTGTCTCCGTCAATGGTGTCCGGATCACGGTGCGCATAAAGAATGTCCCGGAAAATCAACTTGTGGTTAAGCTTGACAACTCGGAAGAATGGGAAGATCACAGTTCTGGACTCGGCGAACTCTTCGCCCTGTATTTCGCTATTAGTGGATGGGCAATAAATGGGGGAATGTCGATGCCATACCTTCTTAACGTACTACTTTATGCACCTAGTACAATACTACTTCTGATGGAATGGATCCCATACTCTGTGAGGCTTTAGAATTTGATAGATGTCTAATGTCTCCAGCTACATACTTGTGTTGCTCTTCAAATTCTGTGTCTTTTAAGTCCAAATCTAGTGTCCATAATCTCTGAATGCAGATCCTGTATGCGCATCGGATCTTTCTCTTTTGGATTATCCCTCTTATTAAGGCACCTTGGATAATGGCAGACTATCTGGCACGTTAGCAATTGGCTAAATCTAGGTTATATTGAGTACACTTACGAGTCTGGCGGCTGTATAACATTGGCATCTGGAAGAAATATAGCGTCGACTCGTTCCTTCAAGTACGAGCTCGACCTGAAGCCGCCGACGAGGAGGATTGTTGGTTTGGTGGCATTATGGATCTCCTTTTTAATGTCCCCAACCTGCTTAGTGATAAGGATTAAGACCTAGTCAACAATATTATCGAAAATAGGCTTCAGATCACTACTTAAAACGACCAAATTTCCCCCCTTAAATCCAACTACTGTATTGTTTGGTAATTCTAAGTCAACTAATACCTAAAGTTAGTATCGGGTCCTTAGAATAGAAGGTACCTACCGTAGATGGAGTATTCTATAGTATTATTATCGTCCCTAGAGAAACCTAGCTTAATCTATCTATTGATTGGACAAGCAGCAATAGTCGATCATTTACTAAGCTCACCTCTATTTTAAATTGTGAAAGAACCTACTAGGGTTAACACACGTAATGAAACCTACTAACGGCGAATAGCTTATGGATTGGCGGCTCTCCAAGGAGAGCCTTGTATCAAGCTTTCTCTCCACGTAGGCTAAGAAACCTTAGTCGAGGTATATAGATCTATAGAGCTCCCTGGTGCTGAGCGTTATCTCATAGAGCTCTAGATCTGGTATCGGCCTCGCAATCCTATAAGCGGACAAATCCTGTAGTATTTCAGCTCGTGCTCCCGGAATTTAGTTGGTAGACCTTACAACAGTCCCGCCGCCTGCGTTATAAACTATGAAAGTATCCCAATTTAGAATGCACTGGAGGGTTACTAACCACTATAAGCTACTGGAGTCTATGCTAAAGGAATAGTTGACTTTACTATATTAATAACATACGAAGCCGCCGCTTCGGGTTCAACGACTAGCTTAATCGAGTCAGGGGAGAACTTTCTCCCAAAGCCAGCATCATACGCGCACTCGAGCGTCAAGTCTCTCGCTCGGTCTAACCGCATCGCCGGAACGGTCAAGATATACTCTTTCTAAGCATTATCGATAAAATCTCAACATTATTAGCACCTAGGATAGGATAGATTGCTACAACGGCCACAAGTACCCTTAGACCATCTCGAATTTAGGTAGTTCTCCATATATTCCAAAGCCCTTAGCCTTAACGCTTTCAAAAACTTAGTAACTCCTTTAAGAAGAAGCGACTAGTTCCTAACCTCCTGTATATTCACGCAGCGTCTCAATTCGGTGGCTTGGTCTAGCTGGAACGGGTCGAGAAAGCTGTCGTAGCAGCATGTTAGCAGAGACCAGGGAACATTCACATCTTCCCGCTCTTTCTAGTACACCTACAGCTTAGAAAACGCAACCCTATCATAGTCGTACTCGACCTCGAAGCCGTATTGGAACTCGTCGTCTACTATCTTGAAAACGCTACACCTCCATCAGCTCTAAGGCACACCTTGTGAAAGTCACCATCGGTGCGGCGTACGTGGGAACTTTCGGTGAGCGCTCACTGCCTTGCCCCGGCCAGTCATCGTCAATAAGGTGGAGGACTGCTTCTGTCGGCTAAGCCATTCATGTTTCAGTAAGACCAGAGAATCTGAAATTGGTACTACTGATGTGGGCTGAGCTCAAAGTCCACCGCAATCTGAACAATTGGTATGCGCTAAGTACAAAAAGTAGAAGTAGAGGTACTCGCTACTATTTTTTCCATCATTATGAGCCGCGGGGTCAGAGTCTGGAGCACTTGTTGGCCGAGGTAGGTACACACAACTTGTGGGCCAGCGGGGAGGCGAAAGTCAACCGAAACAAGTTGGTTCGGCGGAAAAGGCAAATCTCAATTTCTCAAAACGGAAAATATGTGTGAATCATTCCTCTCTTGTCGTAATCAACTGACCCAGCGATGCACTGGAGCTCTATACCTTCTCCTATCTGACCAGGGCCCTTCCTTGCCCTCATGGATGACCTCGAAATATCCCTCAGCATTAAGCTCAAGCACGTAGTGCTCGAGGGGTTGATTTGAATCGATCCTGCCACCACCCTCGAGGTATTTTCCGATTATTAGAGGTTTTATTTTGTTGCCAACCGCAGCAGTAATGCTCCGAACTCCTCTATCTCTGTCGTAGTAAGTTATTAATTTACTACAAAGGGCGGTTTCATCCGAAAGCTGAAGACTAACGTTCCCGACCAGCTCCTTTGGCTTGAGGTCCCTGCGTAGCGAGGCACCCTGTGTGGCACTATAATTTTGTGAGAATAATACGTTGTAGCTAATCCTACATGTCTACAATCTGCCCTTCCCTAAAAATTACGTTTGCATTATCGCCTCCGTCCTTAATTTGTACAACACCTTCTTTCGTGGCGTAACAGACTTCCCTCCCCACAGCGCCAACGTCAGGCCTTTATCACTCCGAATCCTCGCAGAATACCCTTGTCCGAGCCTTAGAACCTCAATCTAATGCTAGCAAGTCATTATCAGCCCTATGCACGCTGTCGCGGGCAAATTCGTGTAGGTTCCCCATGTCCATTGGTACTTCCAGCGGAAGCGAATTACCGATCCAAGCTTATGCGAGATGTTTCCGCCACTGCTTACCTCATACATCCGCAGGTATCCTAAAATACTGTAGGATATGTGGCTGTGCAGATCGTACTAGGCTCGGAATATGATCAAATCTGACTTAGGATTGGGAACAACGAGATACAGGCCAGCGCTTGTTTAGTCAACCAACGCGTTTCCAGCGTCGAAACAGCACATCCCGTACACTTCGAGATGCGCTCAACGTATAGCAATACCTACTTTGTAGTGTAGAGACATACTGTCACATCGCCCTCAAGCGCTGAAAGCCGTCGTTGTCCCCTCCACTGACCAAAGGAACAACATAACAAGCCCACCACGTCATACTTCTCGCGCCCACCAGCACCGATTCCTATACCAAGCATAGCTTCAGCTTCTGTCGAAACCCCAACTTAAAGAAATTTGATGCGAGATTATAGTCTGTAAATCACATTCGTTGCGAATCGCAATAGGTAAAAATCATTGAAATAACCCCTAGATGTTAAGAGAGCATCATTCAAATTTATCTATATATCGTGGCTACTGAAAACAAACCCCGCACCTCTGCCCGACTCATCCACAAGCTCATCGCGCAGACTCTGTATCTCTCTTCTTCTCGCATCTTCTGTAGCACGCTCCTGAAAGCGTTCAAAATCAATAATGTTAACTCCCGCCTCGCCAACCAGAAAATTATAGCGATTTACATCACCATGCAAAAAGCCCAACCTATGAAACTCTTCCAACACTTGCTCACACACGCTCAGATCCTCAATCGATGCACCCCTTCTGTTTTCCAGTTTCTCGACCATAAAGCCCATCACGCGGCCTCCCTCGTGAATATGTCCGAGGAAGCGTGGGGCGACGCGTGACCCGCGCTGCTCCAGCAATTGATACGCCCGTGTCTCCCGCTCGATTCGCGGAATCTCCCACTCGAACCGTGCTATTTTTGCGATGATATTCTTTGCCGGTAGGTCCGTATTCAGAGGTTTCGATTCCGTTGCTGTAGCCTCAAAAGTTGAAGCTGTCAACAACTCCATTCTTTCCAAATCGAGAATATCAACGCGCACGCTGTGCCAAACGTTCTGAACACCAGCGAGCTTTTGTTCTGACAGCGATGTCTTCAATTTACCAGATTCCGCGTCGCGAGAGAGATATGCGACGGTCCAATTGTCGTCTTGGTATGGCAATGGCGGAAATTCCGCAAGCGGGAAGGAAAGCATGTCTCTGTTGAAGGTTGCAGCTGCAACCTTGACGTACTTGACTTTGGTGCCGATCCTGAGCCGGTATTCACTCTCGTCTTCGTTGTCGTCGTCGATTTCCATGGAGATAATCGAAGGGACCAGTAATTCTTGAGGGGTTGACATTGTATGATGGTCTTGTCAAGACAGGAGTTGACAGCGTTCTCAGATTGTAATGCCACAGCACAATGTGAGAATTCCCGCGAACTTCTAAGCCAATACCGCAAAGTATTCCGATAGCGTATGTCTTAGCGTGCACCTGCCGCGTTAGTCGACGGATCACAGACCGGCTGGAAGGTAGTAAGATGAGAAGATGGAGAGCTCTTTGTGGGAACGACACATGAGAATCAGGACATTGATATCTGAGCCTGGGTTTATGTTGATCATACAAGAGCATGTACCAGGATCTCTCAGACGCGAAGCGCCCGCAATCAGATGCGCTGCATCGGCTGAACATTCTCAAGAATAAAATCTGAACACGAAACGTCATGGCGTTTAACCCAGGTATATGATGAATTCACGCGCGCGTGATTGAGGCTTAGAGAAACAACGCAAGATGTGCCATTTTACTTCTAGACTAAATGTGGCACAGTCGAGCCAAAGACTGAGCCTCAACGACTTCTACGGCGCGTACAGAATGATTGGTTGCTGTTTTTCAGTGGCTTCTGTTATATATGCTATCCTAAAGATCTCGACGATGTATAAATGGGAGACATGTCTGTCTCTAGAGTCTCACAGCAGAGCATCTTCTATCTACACATAACACTTTTGCCTACTCAAACTGGTCCAATACGCACCTCATCGACTTTCTCACCCAGCCTCAACTTCTCAAATACCTAGGTTCTTACTCCTGCCGAGCAGCCCGAGTTCAGTCTTAATCACCGCCGGACCTTCCTTTCAATCAGCTTTGTTGAAAACCTTCATTGTAAATAGCTCTATCTGTTCAAATACGTGCATTAATAGAGCTTCTTCCCGCTCCGGTGCTGAAGCATACTGACAACGATAGTATTCAACCAACTAATTATAGTTACTACCAAATAAAAACATAAACCTCGTAACAAGCCACTGCCTTTCTCGCCATTTTACAACCTCTCTTTCTCTGGCGACACTTTGCATCTTCTTGCAGTGGGGTTATCCTGGTATATCGAAGAAGTTTGCTGGAATAAAATCTTTGCCAGAATCGCCTATTATCAATTTGGAAGTTTTACATGTGATACCTTGGTAGAGATTCGCGCGGCCAAAATTCGTCCCTGTGCTATCCACATTCCCGAATATAGCAACGCTATTCTCAGTTGTCATGTTGATATAAGAATGTCCTGATGTTATAGCCGTAGTAGGATATTCTTCTGGCTTCACTGCTGAACGCATGCCAGTAGATGGATGCGTTTCATAACGCGGGTCGGGTCCTGAAGCTGGGGAAGACGTCATCATGACAGCCATCTGTGTCATCGCGGTAGGTCCGGATATCGAACTGGAGCTGAAGGAGCTAGGATCCGATTGTTGAGGGCAGTTTGAAGCAATTGGCTTGCTGACGGCCATTTCTTCAGAAACATCCGACAATACAGGCTAATTAGAGTTCAGTCCAAGTTATTTATTTGTCGACATTTCTGAAGCTTACCTCTCTAGACTGCTGCATGTTGCGCGTCTCTCCTATACCTTCTTCTTCAAGTCCTATCTGCCTCATTTGCAAATTGTGTGTCTCAGATTGCGACATTGTGCAGCTACTGATAGTTTGCTCAATTCTGTCTACAGAAGTCGCAGTACGTTGAATAGTAGGGAACAATACTTTTCCGTAAGTGCCTAGAACGCAGAGCAGCAGCGAACTCTTAACTTCTTCAATACTGTTAAACTCTTTTTGAATCTCGCCTTCTCTCCTAGCTGTCCAAATAGCTTTCCACAGCCTTGTTTTAGTTCTTGATTGCTTGTCTCTCAAACACTGCTCTAATATCCGATCAAGGCTTCGTATACGAGCAAGGATTGCTTGGAGGAGTTTTAAAACGAGTGGGGTATCGAGGGATTCCGTGTCCTTAATTAGATTCACGGTGTGGGTAAGCTCTGTTAGTTGATCGACCTGCCGCTGGTATTGCTCTGGATTCCTTTGCGCTCGCTCGTAGAAGGCATGTAGAGAATTTATTATAGCGAGACTGTAATGAAATAACTGTCCTGCGCTGGCAAGCACACCGATGATTTCGACCCCAGCCATCAGGGGTTGGTAAAGTTGCAAAACTTTCTGTGTATGAAGTGTCAAGGCTGAGCTGAGTGTGTGCTGGCATTGCAGAAGAGGGCTCACAGGTTACACGATACGGACCCAATCATCGCTGTGGCTGCTTATTCTGCTATCTTCAACAATTAATTATCTTACTTTTCCCAACCCTGTGGCCAGCGCAGCTCGGCCGCCCTCCTTACTAATGGTAACTTAGTCCTTTCATTTGGATATGTTGACGACCAGCAAGGCATATTGTCAAAGAAGAGGATCGGAGACTATTCGACGAACCTACTTGCCGCCCTTGCAACCTACCTAGTCCTAGCGCTGCTAAAGACATCGCTGTGTCTATTTCAGACTCTTTTGTGCGCTCAACAATATACTGAGCGAGTGTTATACGATAGCTAGAAGCTACACAAATTCATGATGGTTATTTGGTTGACGTGTTACAATACTCTCCGCAGCGACGGTCGACATTCATGCGCCTAGGTGCAGTCATCGAACGCCAGCCCATCCGTCTTAACACTGTAGGAAGCCAAGCCCGTCCAGTACCTTCATGGCCCCCAGCGTGTGGCTTCAGCCCCGCCTGACGATCCCCTAGTCCTCTAAACATTGATCCCACGACTCTCTCTACAGTGACAGCGAAAACAGATGTCTCTCCCGGGATGGTCGGCGACAGGAGCAATATTGGAACTCAGGCCGAGAATAACTACCGCGACTTCAGTATTAATGGAAGCTCCGCCGTGGTTGGCAATGTATATTATGTTGGTGAGATTACCAACAGAACTAGGGTAGAAACGAAACGGCTTATTAGGTATATAGGATTAGATAACTCACTCAGTCAGTTGCCGCGTGCTGATGACGCGCCGTTCAACTCGTACGTAAAGCGGCACGACCCGCCCTGCCTTGCTAACACGCGCATCGACCTCCTGCGCGAGATAGACGGCTGGGTGCAGGGAGAAGACAAGCGATGCATCTTCTGGCTGCGCGGTCTGGCGGGCACGGGCAAGTCGACGATCGCGCGGACGATCGCGCGCAGCTACTATGACAAGCACCGTCTGGCGGCTAGCTTCTTCTTCTCGCGCGGCGGCGGCGACATTGGCCATGCAGGCAAGTTCGTCACAAGCATCGCAGTGCAGCTTGCAGACAACATTACCACATCTCGGCAGCATATCCGCGACGCTGTTGCTGAGTGCAGCAATATCGCACAACTATCACTAGGGGATCAGTGGCGGTACCTCGTTCTCCGTCCGCTGTCGAAGCTCCACAAGCTAGGGCCATACATCATAGTTATCGATGCGCTTGACGAGTGCGACAACGACAGCGATGTCCAGATCATCATACGGCTGCTAGCCGAGGCTCGGTCGCTGGACAAAATTCGACTGCGGGTGTTTCTGACGAGCCGGCCGGAAGTGCCGATCCGACACGAGTTTGAACAGATCACGGATGTGGAACACAAGGACTTTGTACTGCACGACATATCGCCGCCGATTGTCGACCGGGACATAAAACTTTTCCTAGAAACCCAGCTTCACTCCATCGGGCAGAAATGGTATTCACGCGCTGGCTGGCCAGGCACAGAAGCCATTGCGCAGCTAGTCCAGAGCGCTAGTGGTCTGTTCATCTGGGCAGCAACTGCCTGTCGCTTTATCTGCGAAGGCAGGCGCTTTGCAGCCAAAAGACTGGAGACGATCCTACGTAACGACAGCAACATTACTGCCACTCCAGAGAAGCATCTTGATCAGATCTATGTTACTGTGCTTCAGAATTCAGTATCTGCAGAATACACAGATGAAGAGAGAGAAGAGCAGTGCAGGATGCTAAAGTATGTTCTCGGGAGTGTAGTAGTACTACTCTCTGCTCTACCTATATGGTCTTTAAGCAAGCTACTCCAGTCTGTAGACGAAGAGGTTAGGCAAGCACTAGAGGATTTGCACGCCATTCTCAACATCCCAAAAGATCCTGCCCAGCCGCTTCGTCTACACCATCCATCGTTCCGCGACTTTCTGCTTGACAAGAAGAGATGCGATGATAATCATTTCTGGGTTGATCAGAGGAGCATACATGAAAAGCTGGCGGCTCGCTGCCTTGAGCTTATGTCTGCACGGGACGGCCTTCGGCAAGACATGTGCAGCCTTTCTGAACCTGGGATGCTTAGAAGCGAAATGGACGAGAGCAGGATCACAACCCGCCTGCCTCCCGAGCTGCAGTATGCGTGTCGCTACTGGGTGGACCATCTGGAGCGCAGCCAGCGCGGCATAGAGGATGGAGACACAACGCACCACTTCCTTGAGAAGCATTTTCTTCACTGGCTCGAAGCTATGAGCCTAATTAATGAGACAAATCTATGTGTGCGATTAGTGGTGAGGTTGCAAACGTTAGTGACGGTAAAGCTGTGCCAGTGAACTTATAATCGTTTCGCGCTGACTTAAGACGTAGCCGTCTGATAGTACCGTTGCAAGTTTCCTCCACGATGCAAGCCGATTTGCGCTGCGATTTGTACCAATACTTGCAGAGGCGCCCCTTCAGATATATTCGTCTGCGCTTCTTTTCTCGCCAAAGGCAAGCATTGTGCGAGAGGTATTTGTCAAGCAGGCGCCGCATGCAGTGAAAGTACTTTCAGGGAGAGATGCAGGTTGGGACGCATGCCGCAGCGTGCTGGAGGGCCATTCAGATTGGGTCAGCACGGTGGTGTTCTCGCCAGACGGGCAGCTACTCGCCTCAGCATCCAACGACAGCACAGTGCGGGTATGGGAGACGGTGACGGGACAGTGCCGCAGCGTACTGGAGGGCCATTTAGATTGGGTCAGCACGGTGGTGTTCTCGCCAGACGGGCAGCTACTCGCCTCAGCATCCGGCGATAGCACAGTGCGGGTGTGGGAGGCAGCGACAGGACAGTGCCGCAGCGTGCTGGAGAGCCATTCAAGAGAGGTCTGGGCAGTGGTGTTCTCGCCAGACGGGCAGCTACTCGCCTCAGCATCCGACGACAGGACAGTGCGGGTGTGGGAGACGGTGACGGGACAGTGCCGCAGTGTACTGGAGGGCCATTTAGATTGGGTCAGCACGGTGGTGTTCTCGCCAGACGGGCAGCTACTCGCCTCAGCATCCGGCGATAGCACAGTGCGGGTGTGGGAGGCAGCGACAGGACAGTGCCGCAGCGTGCTGGAGGGCCATTCAAGAGTGGTCAACGCGGTAGTGTTCTCGCCAGACGGGCAGCTACTCGCCTCAGCATCCTACGATAGGACAGTGCGGGTGTGGGAGACAGCGACGGGGCAGTGTCGCAGCGTGCTGGAGGGCCATTCAAGAGAGGTCAACGCGGTAGTGTTCTCGCCAGACGGGCAGCTACTCGCCTCAGCATCCTACGACAGGACAGTGCGGGTGTGGGAGACAGCGACGGGGCAGTGTCACAGCGTGCTGGAGGGCCATTCAAGAGAGGTCAACGCGGTAGTGTTCTCACCAGACGGGCAGCTTCTCGCCTCAGCATCCTACGATAGGACAGTGCGGGTGTGGGAGACAGCGACGGGGCAGTGCCGCAGCGTGCTGGAGGGCCATTCAGCAAAGGTTAAGGCGGTGGTGTTCTCGCCAGACGGGCAGCTACTCGCCTCAGCATCCAATGACAACACAGTGCGGGTGTGGGAGACAGCGATGGGACAGTGCCGCAGCGTGCTGAAGGGCCATTCAGCAAAGGTTAAGGCGGTGGTGTTCTCGCCAGACGGGCAGCTACTCGCCTCAGCATCCAACGACAGGACAGTGCGGGTGTGGGAGACAGCGACGGGACAGTGTCGCAGCGTGCTGGAGGGCCATTCAGATTTGGTCAGCGTGGTGGTGTTCTCGCCGGACGGGCAGCTACTCGCCTCAGCATCCAATGACAACACAGTGCGGGTATGGGAGACAGCGATGGGACAGTGCCGCAGCGTGCTGCATCGCCCTTCACCTACTCTTCATATCGCTTTCTCGCCAGATGGCCAGACACTCCAAACCAACAGCGGTGACATCTCTCTGCCATCTAATCTGATCATTATCCCAGCTATCCTACAAACTGAAGAACCCTCTTGCACTACAGTAGAGAGTCAGTGGATATTACGTCAAAAACGGCGCTTTCTGTGGCTTCCTCCTGAGTATCGGGGCTGCAAGACGGCAGTACACAAGCACACGGTCTGTCTGGGGTGTATTTCTGGACGCATAACATTGCTTTGCTTACAATAAGACGGCGCAGTTTTGACTAGACATTCTATAGTTACTGAGTAAGCAAATGTTTTCCTTAAACACGAGCAAGGTGCCAAAGAGATCCTCTGTGGTTTTAGGTACAAGTGCAAGTAACTACTATATCTACTTGGTTTATTTCCTACTCTTCTGTGCTACAGTAATAGAGCTGCTAACGCATTGTGATCGTTGCGAAGCGCTGTGTTGAAGGTAGTACGCTTCACCTGTAGCAGAGCGAGAGAAAGCTCTAATTGATCTTATGATTATCTACACGGTGCTACAGCCCTGAGCGCATCAGTACTAATTGATGAGATGCTCGCTCCTTGTTCGAGCCGCTATCGGTGCTGAGACGCCACGCCCAGCCACATGTCTGGCAGGTAAGGTGAGCATCATCCCAGTAAAGAAGTTCAGAGCAGCTGCACAGCTATGGGAAATAGGCTGTCATCTAGTACTCAAGATCACGTGGTAAAGCTGCATTGACTTTATGATGACAATTCTCTGTTCTGATTAACATCATGCCCTATTAAATGCTTACAGCCGTTATTCACAGCGCATATGTCCTCCCTACGCAAGAGCCACCCGCCGTCGAGACGCCTTATACCCGCCTTTACGTTCGCTTACCCCATGAAGGGTTAAAATCCTCACCAAAGCGAGTACGGTACCACAGGTTAAAACGAAAATTCATATCTTTGATCTCATTCTCGTGATACCTTGGATTGTAGTCTTCTCTGTTAGGAGCGTCTTCGGCTGCTATATCTTCGAAAACGTGACTTACCAGGGGCGTCCACAACAGCACGTAAAAGGGCGTCTCGTTGGGCAACTATATTTTCCCAATCTGCACCGACTATGCATTCTGTACTTGTCATGCGTGCTGATATCCTAGCAAGCTCGGAGTCTGATTTAAAAGTGACAGGCTTGCCATCATCGGTATAGTGGTAAGAGAGTACTGGACATGGCCCAGACATGACGCCGTCAAGGTACGGTGAAATCTAGGATACACAATAGACGAGCGACGTAAATCGAGAGGCAGAACGAAGAAGGTGGAGAGGTGATTGGTCAAGGATGGAGAGTGAATGATAGAGGAGACAATTGATTAGAGGAGACAATTGATTAGAGAACAAAGGACGGTGGATGGAGCAGTTCATATTTGAGCCTAGACAAAGAACTCGCCTCCCTAAGGGTCCCCCTTGCTGAACCAGCTAGCACGGCAAATCAATTCAACCATACCCGATTATACCTAATCATACCCGTTAAAAGAATAAGTAAATGCTATAAAACTGGCTCCGATATTCTTAGGACGAGACTCTTGCGATGGAGCGATATTTTGAGTTTTGTGTCTTGCTTTGCAGTGAGTGACGTTAGTGAGTGACGTCAGAGTGAGTGCGTTAGAGTGAGTGCGTTAGAGTGGGTGACGTTAGGGTGAATTGACGTTAGAGTGAGTGCGTTAAGAGTGTTTGTTTCACAGTGAGATGTTGGATGTTGTTGGTGTGAGTACAGGGAAGATGCAAGCGATGACTGTCTGCCCCTCCAAGCCCCACGCCCCACGTTGTTGTTGCTATTCCAGACAGTCAACCACCTTCATTCCCTGCAAGAACATTTGCATTCAATACAATCGCGCACAATGCCACAAGAAGCCTCCAAGATCGCCGACGCCGACACCACCACCGAAGCTGCGGCCGAGTCCAGCAAGCAGCATGCCACTGCGGCTGAGTCTGCAGATGAGAGTGAAGAGGACACAGGGACAACGGAAGGCGGAGGTGCAGTAGACAAGAAGAAGAAGAGCATCAAGCGCAAAATAAAGGATACCCTAGCAAGCAAAGGAAAAGCACCAGAGATCACGTCCACGGATTCACCCGCAGGAAGCCATTTAAGTAAAGATCAAATGAGCGCCCTCCTCGACTCTAATCCTGCGTTAAAACAAGAGCTCCTTTCCAAGTCAAAGGGTCAGAAAGAGATGGAAGATTTGATTCGCAACCTTAACATCAACGAAATGCTGACAGGGCTGGCGCCACAGGGTAAAAACACAAAGGACATGGCCAACCATGCCTTCTGGAAGACGCAACCAGTACCAAGCTTCGACGACATGACAAGCAAGGAGAAAATAAAGGACGGCCCTATCAAGCAGATCGAAGTGGACAAGGTAGACAAGAATCCGAGTCCCATGTATCCCGGCTTTGAGTGGGTGACCATGGACCTGGAGGACGAGAAGCAGCTGGAAGAAGTGTACGAGCTGCTCACTAACCATTATGTGGAGGACAAAGACGCGACTTTCCGCTTCCGATATTCGCCATCGTTTCTGAACTGGTAATTCCAACGCCGTTGGGCCTTCGCACAAGGCTGAAGCTAACATACACAGGGCACTCAAGGCACCAGGCTGGAAAAAGGAATGGCACGTTGGCGTCCGCGCAACCGGCTCTGGGAAACTGGTTGCCTTTATCTCTGGAATCCCCATCGCCCTCCGTGTACGCGAAAAAACGCTCAACTGCTCAGAAGTAAACTTCCTTTGCGTTCACAAAAAGCTGCGTTCAAAACGACTCGCCCCAGTCCTCATCAAAGAAATTACACGCCGCTGCTACCTCGAGGGCACCTTCCAGGCCGTCTACACCGTTGGCTCTCTTCTACCAACCCCAGTCTCAACCTGTCGCTACTTCCACCGTGCCATCGAGTGGGAGAAACTCTATGATGTTGGCTTCTCCCCACTTCCACACAACAGTTCGAAACAAAGACAAATTGCACGCTATAAACTTCCTGACGTAACATCAACGCCTGGACTTCGCGCCTTGGAAACGAAAGATGTTGACGTTGTGCTTGACCTACTAAAGCGGTACCTCGAGCGCGTGGACATGGCCCAAGTATTCTCCAAGACCGAGTTTGAGCATTGGATGGCACCGAAAGAGCAGCCCCAGGAGCAGGTCGTATGGAGCTACGTTGTGGAAGACCCCGAGTCAAAGAAAGTCACAGACTTCTTTTCCTTCTACAACCTCGAAAGCACAGTCATCGGCAACAAGAAGCACAACGTCGTCAAGGCTGCATATCTTTTCTACTATGCAACTGAGGCCGCGTTTGAAAAAGATGATACCAAGTTGAAGACAAGGCTCAATGCACTTATGAAAGATGCACTGATCCTATCGAACAAGGCAAGCTTAAACACCGTGTCTCTGTTCAAGTACCTTTTTTTTCTAACAAATTATAGGCTGGCTTTGACGTCTTCAATGCCCTCACCCTACTGGACAACCCGCTCTTCCTGGAGGAACAGAAGTTTGGCGCGGGCGACGGATCACTGCATTATTACTTGTACAACTACCGGGCGGCACCCATTCCAGGCGGTATAGATGCGCGAAACCAGTCGAGTACGAAAGAGATGGGTGGGATAGGTCTAGTTATGCTGTAGCAATGCATCTAAGCGGCTACACAAAAATGGGATGAACGTAACGTAAAAGTTGACTGCATGCATATGTTATATATCTACGGCACAAAAAAAATGACATGTGCTGAGCTCTCAAACGCCCCATATGCAAAGGACAAATGTGCACCTCTTTTAACTCCGTAGTATCTGCAAAACCCCCAAGAAGTAGAAAGAAAGAAAGAAACCAAGCGAAGATACAAGTACATAAGAGTACACCGTCTCACTTTACCGTTTCTCCACCAGCAAAACGTGCATAGCAAGGTACGCGAGGACAATAAAGGCAGCGCCATACGCAGCCAAGCCAATACAATCTCGCCACAGTGCCTGCACATCGAAGCCAAAACTGCTTAATATAGCCGAGCCCGGGACTTCGATATCAAGGCCATACTTGTGATCAATGAGGGACAAATACTTGACCTCATTGACAATCAAGCCCTCAAACGCATAGTGGAATATAGAAAGCTGTGGATTGAAATTAGTAAAAATGAGGATACAACGGCGAGGAGAAGTAGGGGAGGGTACGTACCGATTGCAGCCACCTGGCTACACCAGGTATACTTTCTTTGTTCAAGAAGAAGCCTGAGAAGAGCAAGCTGAACAACATGACAAGGACGCCGATGAGGTTAGCGACGCCCGAGTTTCGGAACACGATGCCGATGAAGAGGAAGATGGCTGCGGCAGCTAGGTTGAAGAGGACGAGGAAAAGGACGAATTTGAGAAAGTTGGGCCACGCAGGAATTAAACCTGTCATTGGGTAGACGATGATTCCGAGGATCATGGGCGGTAGAAGGCGCAGAGGGATGATGTCGAAGATTACTTTGGCGGCGAAATAGGATGGGGTGAGTAGTATCCTTTGGCGCGTTCGCGTGTGAAGAGGAGTCGTTCAGGTGCGAAGACCGTGAGGATGGTTAAGCTGGAAAAGCCGAAGAGTGAGAGGACGAATAGGAAGAGGCCGAGTCGGTTTTGGAATCCTTTGATGTCGTCCGTGAGACCATAGAACAGGAAGCCAAGGAAGACGGCAAGGACGATGGCGATGGCGTAGTGCGTGAGCATGAGCATGGGGTTGCGGTAGAGATTGCGCCATGTGCGTCGAGAGAGAATGCGGAATTGCCCGAAAAGACCGACCTTTTGGAAGCCCTTCAGTTTGCCAGCGTTGATGAAGCCATTGAGTTCTTGGTTTCCATTTGCGCCATTGGCTTCGTTTGCGCCAGAGACAGAGGTGGCAATGTCTTCGCGGATGCCTGCTGCAACATCGGACTGCGCATAGGCCGTGATTAGGATATCGAGATTTGTCCCTGTACCATTGGCTGTCGGAAGGAGCTCATCTGGGTCCTCGAGAATTTGGGGGGGTACCGCACCTTGCTGACGTGTAAGCTTCAGCCACTGAGCTTTGATACCAGCTCGGCGATCGTAGGGAGCCTCATCGTCAGTCTTGGGGGACATTTCGCCATCCACAGGGCCAGGGTTTCTCTTTCGTGTGAATAGTTCCCGCTCTTGCTGATGCCGGATGGAAGTCCTCCGCTTGTTCTTCGGTCGTACACTCGAGTTGCTGGGACTCCCAGCCAAGTCCCTTTCGATTTCAGAAGTGTTGATACTCGGAATGGATTTGACAGCAATCGCACTGCTTGCACTGGTGCGCAGTCCGTCCCTTGTGAACAGTGAGCTGTCCTCATCAATTGTGTGACGTGCTGCGCTCGCGTGCATGGTAAGATCAATCAAGTAATCTGCAATGTTGAAGCCAGGTGGGCACGCGTAGCCAACGTTGTCGAAGTATGGCTGACAGCTCTCGAAGGGGCCTGAGTAGACAGTCCTGCCCTTCGCTAAGAGGATGAGTTGGTCGAAGAGAGCCACAATATTCGACCGTGGCTGATGAATGGTGACCACCACAGTCCTGTTGTAGTTTTTGACAAGATTGACCAGACATTCCACAACGTTGAAAGCATTAAAAGCATCCAGGCCGCTAGTAGGCTCATCCAAGAATAAAATGCTCGGCGATGTCACAAGCTCACATGCAATTCCGACGCGACGCTTCTCTCCTCCAGAGATGCCACGCCCAGTTTCTTCCGACCCAATCTTCTGATCCCGAATGTGGTGGATACCAAGTTGTCGCTCGACATCCTCTACCCTTTGTTCCTTTGAGGACCGGCTCATTTCTTTAGGTAGACGAAGCAAGGCAGAGTCCAAGATCGTCTCGTGCACAGTGAGAGTTGGTAGTAAAGTGTCATCCTGATCAACGAATCCAATGACGCTCTTGAACTCATCGTCGCGAATCTTTTCACCATTGAGATAGAATTCGCCATTTGTGATACCGACCTTATTCTTGCGGGCCAAAATATCCAGAAACGTCGTCTTTCCAGCACCAGACGCCCCCATAATGGCCATCAATTCTCCTGGATGAACAGCGCCAGAGATGCCAGAGAGGATTTGCTTGCCGTTCAAATTGTAGCCGACATTCTCGAACATCAGGGCGGCTGGCTTGTGGTCGGCTAGAAGCTTCGCGTTTTCGTCTTCTTCGTCGTCTGAGAGATGAATAGCACCATATCGTTTGCTTTCGGCGCGATGGGTGAGATACCAGCCCAACAAAATAACAGCAACGATAAACAAGGCGACTGTAGCAATTATGCCAGCAATAAGTGGGGTGTTTATTTGCTTCACGGGCCTTTCATAGCCAGGAACCTCAGTCTGATACAGACACTCGCCAGTGTTGCATTGGAGGAAGATGCTTTCATCACCGAAGATGCTTGAGATAAGATCATTCATGGCAGGCTCTGAAAAGACGCTTCCGGCTTGTTTGCCACCAGAGATGCTCCTGAACTCGGCAGGGCCCTTGATGGATTCCTTTAAGAAGTCGCCTATATCAATAGAGCCTGCTTCGCCACACAACATTCTGTCTGGAATGCAAGCGCACTTGATGTTCTCACATTTGTATTTCGTGATGTTCCGATCGGACTCGGCAGTCCACTCGTCGGTGCAGGTATCGAGACCGCAATAGAAGGATTCCTTCTGGTCGACCCAAACTGTGGCTGTCAGTCAAAGGAGGGACGAGGCTTATTTGGAGGTACTTACACTGGAAGTTGCATTCTGCAGTTTGGCTGTTACAGGAGAAAGTGGCCTGAGGCTTCTTGTCCTTGAGCTGATCGAGAATCTTCCTGTTTGTGATGTCACACATTTGGAAGTTCTCCTTGACAAGCTGTCCGTCCTTATAACACACCCCACCTTCGCCATCTGGCATCATGGCATTGCAGGCATTGTTGGACTGACAAACATTGCAGTTGATGCCTGTCCAACCCTCTGTACACTGGCACTCCTTCTCACTCCCTCTTGGCGCTCTATCCTTTCCATCTGGCAGTGCACCACACAGGGGTGTCGAGCAATCCTCTCCGCCAAATCCTGGGCCGCAGTTACACCGTCCGCTGGCCTTTGTGCATTCAGCGAACTGGTGGCACTGGAAGTCTTCGAGGTTGCAGTTGAAGCATGGTGGGCAGCCGTCGGGTCGGTCGCCGTATATGGAGAAGAGTGAATCGGGGGTTTCGGCGGCCGAGTAGTTGCCAAAGGTCTTGTAGGCCACAGACGACGTCGTTAGTCCAAGAACGAAGACGAGCGAAGCTGTCCAAGTTTGTTGGCGCATCTTATGCGCTGCGCTCACGTGTCAGTGTGAGCTATGTCGTGTTGGGGGGGAGAAGAGGGATAAGCTCACCAAGGTGGCAGATGAATGTTGAGAGGTGATACAGTCAAGGTGGCCAGACGTGTTGGTGGGCACTGGGCTATGCTGCGACCTCCAAGTATCGGGCTTGCATGGTTGTGATTCGTGGGGGCTGGGGGTTTGAGACGGGAATCAAGCCAAGCAGCAACACGGTCCGCCTCACCGAGGTACGAGCCGCCTAGGCACCCTCGCGCACCCTATCATGATAACGTCATCGTCATTGACTTAGTTGGGAGGACAATAAGCAAGTAATAATCAGTGACAGTAAGATATTTGGAGAATAGCCATCTCGCATGGAATGTATTTGCTGCGAGCATGGAGTCAGTCCAGTATGTTAGTTAGAGCACTGCCATATGGTTCTTGGGCTAGTTGGACCCTCTCGGCATAAGGGCACGCCCTATGTCCATTCGAGGAACCACTACCCTATTATTTCATCTGGCCTTCTGGACGAGCGGATAGCAATTTCATTTCATTTTCATTTTCATTTTTGCACCTCTACCTACCCCTCAACATAACAACATTCAAAATGGTCAGAATAAACGATTTCGCTGTTGAGTCAGTAAGTCTCCCCGCAATCCTACCATTCCCCTCCACGACTGATCATGCGCAGTGGATGGACCAGCACGAGAACCATTGCAAATACAACATCGCAGAGACTTGCTGTGCTTCCATATCTATCGACCAGCTGCGTCAATTATCAGATAATAAACAAGCTGAAGTGTTCAATTTCTCCAAAGCCTTAACCTATGGTGCTATTCGAGGAAGTGACGACCTGCGCAACAACCTTGCTCGACTGTACTCGGCCAAAGTCACGTCGCCATTGTTTCCAGACAACATTCTTACCACGCCTGGAGCTATTCAGGCAAACTATCTCACTACCTATGCTCTGGTGGGACAAGGTGACCATGTCATTTGCCACTATCCAACCTATCAATCACTCTATGAGATACCAAAGCAAATGGGGGCAGAAGTCGATCTCTGGAAAGCAACTCCCGAGAACGGGTGGATACCGAGCATCGAAGATCTGAAAACGCTTATTAAACCCAACACCAAGCTCATCATTATCAACAACCCCAACAACCCTTCTGGCGCTGTCCTCGGTAAGTCTTTTCTACAGGAAATCATCGATGTCGCTTCAGAGAAGAATATCACAGTACTTGCGGATGAAGTCTACCGACCAATGTTCCACTCCATCAGCCCTCTAGACAAGGAGTTCCCGCCATCACTCCTATCTATGGACTACAAGAATGTTATTGTCACTGGTTCTATGTCGAAAGCATACTCGCTTGCTGGCATCCGTGTAGGCTGGATTGCTTCGCGCAACTCCGAGATTATAGAAACGATCGCTACAGCGCGACACTACACCACCATCTCAGTGTCACAGTTAGACGAGCAGGTTGCCGCCTTTGCGCTCCACTCGTCGACAATCCATGGCCTACTTGCGCGCAACATTCAGCTTGCCAAGACGAACTTAGCTTTGATGGAAAAATTCGTCTTGAAGAATGACGACGAGTGTGAATGGGTCAAGCCAGTAGCAGGAACCACTGCATTCGTCAAATTTCACCGAGAAGGAAAGCCAGTAGATGCGGTGGACTTTTGCACGAAGCTCCTAGAGAAAACCGGTGTGTTATTCACACCTGGAACTTGCTTTGGTGACGATTGGAAGGGCTATGTAAGGATTGGGTTTGTGAATAATACAGAAATCATTGAGCAAGGCCTAAATGAGGCAACTAAGTTTATAAGGAAGAACTTAGACGACATTGAACTAGCTACCTAAGCTAGGTTGTTGTTATCTACAACGAAGAGATGACCAATTCAACAAGTTGCATCGAGTTCTATACCAACCTTGCGTAACCCATGCTATGCGCTGCCCCAGCTTTAGTACCTCAAAACAATACCAAGCAACAATCTTTAAGAGAGGCACCGTACTATCCATCATTTGAACCGCAGATGTAGTGTAATGTACTTGTGTACTATAGGTGGTCCGTATTTGGGGTGAGTTGTAGGTACATGTACAGAGCCCTGCAGGGCCAAAAGAGCTAATAAATTGGATAATGATTATCGCTTTGAAGTATGAAACGTTTATCTTGCCTAAATAGTTGTACTAAATAACTCTCTACTCTCCTTATCTGAAAAACTCATGCCAATAAACTTTGTCACTTTGACGCGCTAGACGCTCTAGACGCCCAACACTCTCTTGTGAACCTTGTATATTGTCATAACGAAAAATATTTAGCCTTGCCTAACGCCTACACCATTATCACTCCTTCTTCCTTCTACATGGTAAAATTATTTACACCATAGAGTAGGAATTCACAGTATTTTGAAGTTAGCAACCCCGCAGACGAGTTGACCATTAGCTCCGAACGTCATCAGCCTCCACCCGAGGCAGCGTCGAACAGGATAGTAACTGACGTAACTGGTTTCCTAGCCCACCAAAGGACGCTCCTCTCGAAGGATTTTGGTGCAGAAGCTTCAGCACATAAGAGGAGGAATCATTTTTGCTGCCGCAATGCGCTCTTTTGCCGCTGCATCTCGGTCCATTGCACGACAACATGTTTGCAAAAGTAGCTTTCAAAGACGGAACTTACCAGCAATCGTATCAAGAGCATACGTGACTTCAAATACCAGGCACTCAGTACCTTCAGTGAGTATTTCTTTGTCTGTGACGTCTGTGGGGAAACCATCAACGGTACGCTAACCATGAGGCGTAGCTGAATGACCAATCCCTTCTAAAGAGCCAAACTTACGTGAATGGAGAATGGATAGACGCAAAGTCTGGAAAAACCTTCGAGGTTCATGGTAACTATACTCCAACCCCTTCGTAATCAGCCCTAATAGCCACATGCAGACCCAGCGACGGGCTCTCTCATTGGCACACAGCCTGAAATGGACCGCCACGATACCGAGGCCGCTATTGCAGCTGCAGCTGCAGCACTGCCTTCTTTCCGCAAACTTACAGGTCGTGAAAGGTCACGAATGCTGCGAAAATGGTATCAACTGATGTTAGATAATGCAGACGATCTTGCAAAATTAATAACTTGGGAGAATGGTAAGCCATTTGCTGATGCCAAGGGCGAAGTCAACTATGCGGCGGGCTTCTTCGAGTGGTTTGCAGAGGAAGCCCCAAGGATGTATGGATCTACAATTCCTGCGAGTGTCCCAAGTAACAGAGTGTTCACTATCAAAGAGCCAGTTGGTGTTTGTGGATTGATCACACCTTGGAACTTCCCGGCAGCTATGGTCACAAGGAAAATTGGGCCAGCTCTTGCTGCAGGCTGCACCGTAGTCGCAAAGTCTCCTGGCGAGACACCTTTTACAGCAGCCGCCCTTGCAGAACTAGCGCACCGGGCCGGAATTCCCAAAGGCGTAGTCAATTTTGTCACGGCGCTTAAGAATACTCCTGAAGTTGGCGAGACTATCACTTCCAGCAAAACCGTCAAAAAGGTGTCATTCACAGGGTCAACCGGCGTTGGCAAGCTTTTGATGAAGCAGTCATCCAACACGCTTAAGAAACTCTCGTTCGAACTAGGCGGAAACGCACCCTTTATCGTCTTCGATGACGCAGACCTCGACCTCGCCATAGCTGGGGTCGTCGCCTCAAAGTTCCGCTCTTCGGGCCAGACCTGCGTCTGTGCAAACAGGATCTACGTGCAATCCGGTATCTATGACGACTTTGCGAAAGGGCTAGCCGAAAAGGTGAAAGCCTTCAAGATTGGTGGCGGTTTCGAGGAAGGCATCACCCATGGCCCCGTCATTCATGATCGTGCTGTATCAAAAGTCGACGCACATGTTCAGGACGCTATCAAACACGGCGGTAAAGTCCTCGCCGGTGGCCAGAAATTGCCTGACCTCGGCGCAAATTTCTACCAACCAACAGTGATTCGCGATATGACGACCGATATGCAACTTGCCCATGAAGAAACCTTTGGTCCGGTTGCCGGTCTATTCAAATTTGACACTGAAGCAGATGTTGTCGAGCTCGCAAACGCGACTGACGTTGGTTTGGCGGGATACTTTTTCAGCAGAGATATTCAGCGTGCGTACAGAGTTGCCGAAGCGCTAGAAGTGGGTATGGTTGGTGTAAATACAGGATTGATATCTGATGCTGCGGCGCCGTTTGGTGGAGTTAAGGAATCCGGGTTTGGGAGGGAAGGAAGCTATTTGGGAATTGAAGAGTATGTTGTTACGAAGACTGTTACGCTTGGTGGGAATGGACAGCCTTTGCAAGGCGAGTAGAATAGTAGTTTTACTACTAGGTTACTTCACGGTTAATAGGTAAACAAGTGGGGAGTGGTGCTCTCGAGATTCAAGCTGCTTGGTTCGGGACTGCTGATGAAACATCTGATCCCCTGACGGTTGTTATTATGGTCGATTCTTAGCAGAGATCGAATCAGCAATTGTGACTGAGAGCCATACTGTATTCTGTTTTGGGTGGGGCACTAAGTAGTAGACTACCAACGGACTCTGCTCGGCCATCCCATGCTGCTTAGAACTATCCGATACCATGGATAATACTCTTGGGCCATGCATTAAACTTTCAAAAGCAGTATTTTCTTCCGTTGAACGCCACTAATTGCAAGCCTATGTTAAATGATTATGGAAGGCGGATGAGCTGGTTACGACTCATATTCGAACGGTTATTTGTTATCCTGTCTTAGTAATTAGGGGCATGTCGAGATTGAAATTGAATCGCAAGTGACCTGATGAGCTATATGGCGATCAGTTCTGGCGATTCACTATGATGGTTGATAAGACATGGGAATGCGGACGGGACCTATAGTGAAAGAACCATGGTAAGATAGACGGCTAGGCTAGATCGGCGGGAACGGCTGCAAGTTGGCTGTGCACGGTCAAGGACAAACGCACATTTATCTGAGGTATATCACCCCTCGCAACGCACTACAATTGCCCCTCTGACCATAAGCAACATGCTACGCAAGGTTCGAGTGACAGATTGATATATGACTTGCTCTGTGGCGCACCAGTACGTTTCCCTTCCAAGGCTATTGACAATATACTAAACAACTAGATACACATATGGCTAATATCGCGACAACAATCATCAATAGAGCCCAACATGGATAGTTATCGATTTCCCCCTCCTAATAGCTCGTGGGATATCGAAATCGATGGCTTGCCTGCTATCTTGAAAACACCTCTGCCTACACCGCAAACTTATGAGAAAATGTCACTGGGCATCCTCACCTCTGCGAAAGCTGCCAAAATCTTGTTTGGTGCAGAACTCTATCCCATGTACAAAGACTGGCAACAAACAATTGGAAACCCCGACACAGCCCACAAATATGATTCCGTAGAGGAATGGCGAGTTATACGCGATGCCTCGTTCGAGGTTGCAGTTGGGGATTTGCCTACGCCATATATGTTCCTGGTATTCATGGACATTTCCAAGCACGAGATATATTTTTCGCCGCCAACGGAAGTTAAACCCACAAAGTCATACCCCGTGCTTACATCTATCTGCGGCCATTTCATTCATCCCGGAAACCCTAACAGGGAGGCCGAGGTCTGCCCTGTATGCATTATGAAGGTTTGCATAGCTTCTCTTGAACGCATCGCCCAAGTCTGGAGCCTAGCCAGCGAGTCCTGCAAGCGATTTAAAAATAACATCTTGGTATACTCTGATGCTATCAAAATACGCGACGATATTGGGTTGTTATGGCATATCGAGAAAGCTGATTGGTCTAATCTTGTGGCCGTATTTGACGACTTTGCAGCTCAAGAGCAAAAGTTCGAAGAGGTAGCAGCACACGGATCCCGAGAGAAGTTTCCTGAATCACTGAGGGTCGTCGAAAAGGCAAAAAGTTGTACTCAAGCTTTGATGATAGCGGGGAAGAGCCCACATCTTGCTCCTGAGTGGAGCGAAGAGATTCTCAGGAGGAGGCAGGTGATGAAAGATACGCGACGAGCTTGGCGCATGAAGCAAATGATGGATACAGAGCCCCTTCCGTGGTTTTTTCCTTCAGACTTTGTGTCGCAGTCGAATTTGTCTTTGCCTGACAAAGAGCAAACGGGCAAATGGAGGCAAATACAAGATGAGCAATGGTCGACCGAAGGAACGTCATCTGTATCCTCGTTTGGCAATCTCACGCCTTTCCTACCCTACTGGCTTATTGAACGGCCTAAGCCTTCTCCACTTCCAATGGCCCAAAGGAAGAAGGTAAGGTTTTCGAAGGTTGCATTCTTGATTCCTTGACGTGTCTTACATGACTTCAGTCTTGAGAGGGCAGACTATGTTTTCATTGAGATATCATGTATGAAACCTGTTCATAGAATCGACATAATTCGTGTAACATGTTGTAGACCTGTGCCCTAGATGAACGTGAGGGGAACATAGCATGCAATGCAAAGGCTGTACCCCGGCCGCAAACGCCCTAGTCTCAATTCAGCCGCAGGTCCAAGCACAGGATACACAAAGACACTCAAAGTATAGGCGAGAGCTTAACATTCCTTTACCTAGATTCAACAGCAGCTTCTGACCTTGGGGACTTTTCTTCTCTGATATCCAAGCTGCCCAAGATGTACGGGATGACCAAGCCGCGGATCGCCGGGCAGGCGATATGAGGGTGCAGAAGGATGCTGCAGGTATGTCCCAAAGCGGGTACTGATGTTGAAAGTCAAAAAAAGGCCCCCCCCGGATGAAACAGACGGACTTAAACGGTCTTCTATCTCGACAGCTTCCGCGTCGCGATTGATCGTTCGACCTTATTCCTAACCTTTGGACGAGGGTATAGGGTACCACGGTACGTCATTATTATAACGAAGACCGGACTCGTAAGCCCCACTATCGGCATCAGGCCTTGCAAACACCAAATCTCTCCACCCCCACGACCATCGTAACTGATACTGATAAGCCGCCAAAAATGCCCAAGCCGCCGAATCTATACGCCTTTGAGGGCACCAGCCAACTCGCGGCCAGCCTCCGGTCTTACGTGCTCGATGCGCAGAACAGCTCCATCGATCGTCATAACGTTTTCCGTGTCGCAGTCTCGGGCGGTTCTCTGCCCAAAGTTCTCGGCCAAGCACTGCTACAGGAAACACAGGGGACAGGAGAGTTCCGGTTTGACAAGTGGGAAATCTACTATGCCGACGAGCGCGCCGTTCCCCTTGATCACGAAGACAGCAACCACCGGCTGGTGCAGCAGGAGTTGCTGAACAAGATACCGGCTTCCATGGGAAAGCCTCACGTGTTTCCCATTGATGTCAAATACCTCGACGATATACAAGAGCTGTCCGACCAATATGAGCAGACCCTCGTGAGCCGCTTTGCTGCAAAAGACAGCGTTCGCATACCCATCTTCGACCTGATCCTGCTAGGCTGCGGCCCCGACGGTCACACCTGCAGTCTGTTTCCAAACTCACCCCTCCTCCGCGAGAACGGAGCGTGGGTGCTCCCCATCTCCGACTCCCCCAAGCCTCCGCCCAAGCGCATTACCCTCTCTCTCCCTGTCGCGTCGCATGGCCTGAAGATCGGCTTTGTCGCCACCGGTGCGGGCAAAAAGGATATATTGAAGCAAATTTTCGACACAGAGGAGGGGCGACAACTACCATGTGGCCTAATTAACGAGAATGCACAAGAACGAGTAACCTGGTTCGTCGACTATCCCGCCGTTGAGGGTGTTTCGTTTCCTGTACGCCGTGGTAACCTTTGAGTTGTCCATGAGATCAAGTCGCACTTGGCAAAGGAGGAACTTATATCAGAGTGCACTTTTAACGCTCGCTTATAGAATTCGATTTACATAGATATCCATTTCCGAATGAATCAATCACTTGAAGTCAAGTGTCTTCCTGACCGTGCCACGTGATTTCGGGCTTGGGACAGCTATCGATAAGGAGGGGACCCCTAGCTTTTGTCTGTTTACAGCACAGCACAGCACAGCTCCTGACGAGGACGCAACCAGACAACGTGCATACACACACAATAACCATGCCTAATCCCACACCAGGTATGTCGTACAAACAGCGACCCAACTCTGGCAATTCCAACGTCACACAACCTGGCACCGAGGTAAGTATTCGCGATAGCCGGCGAAACAATGCTTCAATAGTAATCTGATCCAGTCCGCTGAACAACCTATCCAACCCGAGGAGGCAGCAACTTCAACTAAAATCACATTGGATTCTAATCTACCACCCCAAAGGAATAGACCAATTTCTTATCAGGGAGATGCAGATGGAGCCAAACGGCGAAGCCTACTTCCTCAACCTGGACAAACCAGGTACACCTCGCACTTCTCAGATGCGACAACAGTAAAACAGGACGCTACAACACAGCAACCAGTCTCTAGACGACTTCGGCCAAGATCCATGTATCGACCCGAAAGTGCCCAACCTGTACAGGGTAAGAGTGACGAGTCGACCACAGTCTCACGTTCTATACCTCGTCCGAACTCAATCAGCAAGCCGCTCGAGCTGCAACCAACTGGACTAGGCCGGTCGAGATCCTTGCGTAAACCTGGTTTGTCCACGCAACCGGCCCAATCTGTATCAAAGACTTCTCACACTAGAACTCAATCTGCCAATATTGTTTCAGCACCCCAAAAAGAAGTAAACAATGCCAAGCTTCCCGCCGAAAGACCCAAGTCGCTGTTGGTTGCACCCAGCAATACTTCAAAGTCGAACAGCCAAATTGCAAACCCAACACAAACTGCAACAAGAGCATCGACTAGGCTTGCAGGGCTGAGCCGTACAGCCAGTATCAAGACAAGGTCTGATAGTTCAGGTAGTACCGCCGTTACTCGTACGGCCCCTAGGCCCGACGATCCCGTGGCAACACAGCCACGGCGTCGAGAGGTTCTACGGGAAGAAACCACAAGAACCGCTAGGCCAGCTTTTACTACGCTGCAACAGCACTTCACGCCCCGAAAGGCGAGTAAAGCACCGACGTCAACATTTTTGCATCCAGCCCCCATTCCTGAACCCAATTTCCTACCACCCGAGGTTTTTGGTCTTCAATCGGAATTACTCCAGCTCCACCTCTTACACGAAACATCAGAAGAGGTGAGTCGACAATGGCAGCTCAGCGCAAAGCGAAGCTTGCATATGAAGTTTGACGAGGTTGCTAGCCTTCATCAAGCCATGCTGGACTTCGAACGCGCAGGTCAAGAACAAAAGAACTTGCAAGCACTCCTCGAATGGTCCACAGGGACTTCAAGCATGGGACTAGTCAAGTATATTCAAATTCTATCAGGGCCTGTACACGAACTGCCATCGTTACTGGAGCCGGGTGGTCGATCACAACGATTAGTAGACGACTTTGAGCGCTGGATGACACAAGTAAAATATATACGGTCTGTTCGTAATAGCGGAGCTACCAGCAACAGTGACTTGGCATCTATCGAAGGTCTCGATGATTCATGGAAACTTGAAAACGCTGCCCTGATACGAAAGGTGACATCCTTCGCACGCGACTTGGACGAATTGCGTCAACCATCAGCAGGATCAAGTATCGCATCCATTGTTGATACTTGCAAAACATTGCTGAGAGGACTTTTGGATGAACTGCATATTATGTTGGCCATCGAAGCTGATGTGGTATGCCAGGAGAAAGAATGGGTGGAAGCTCGCTTGCAAGCCATTGCTCGGGATGTCGGCTCTTCTTCGGCAGGCTTGGACATGGAGAAAGCAGCATGGCGGACGCGATAGAACACTCGACTTGCTATGATATTTGGATATTATCGAGCTGAACATTTCGCAAGGACTGTGATCGACACGATTCCACCGTACCGGTTCCTTTGTTGGACAAACTACCTTCGCTGTTACCCCGGATCAAGGCAAGTGTGAATCCTTTCCATCAGCAAGTACCAGGGTTCTGCAGGTGCATACAGTCATGCAGGTGATCTGGTAGTTAGCTCCTTTGCGGGGACCAAAATAAGTAGGACGGCACACTTCGCGGACATTCGCTCCATGAGGAAATATGTCGAGCCGGACCACCGTTCAATTTGCTAGTCAATTAACGGTAGCACCCTAGCAATCACCCAAGTTTGCCATGCCAAATATCAGGCGACGCTGGTTTTGCCCGCAATGATCCTCACATATTGTATGGCACAAACATGCGGCTGACAAACGCGCTAGTACTAGTGAGGCAGGATATCCATTACCAAGCCCATCAGCATTCTTACTCATCATTCATTCTCTCCTGTGGCTTGTTGTCAAATCTCTCTTCCCGTTGGTAGCTAACTTCGGAATATTTTTGATGTACTGCATCGACCTGCGTTTCCCGTGGTTGCAACGTTCACTCGCAGTGTGGTCATTGACGTTACACGCGGCTACTTCTTCGCATGCCGCGCTCCTCAAGCCGAACACCAAGTCTTATTTCGATTCCAAGAGGATCCGTCGCGGCAGTGGCGTTCTGATCATTGGTCTTAGGAATTCATGTGTGCACAGACGTTGACAACACCTACTCGGGCCTATTCTGACCCTGCTTTAAGGAAACACCCTGTCAGGTCTCCAGAAGTGACATCTACAACTATGCCTACTCCCCAGACGGGTGTCTTGCAGCCCCGATGAACTTTGCCCTGGTCAGAAGAATTCCATTCGTTTTGCCAAGCCCACCCGGTATCTCTTAGCGCTTCTTGCTTCTCTGGTATGTAGTTAGTAATCCCGCAGAAACTGGGCGGTATTAGTGGAACCCCAACATGACGATCTATATCAGACGGTCTTAGTGTAGTCCAAATGACATCTTCGCCAAAGCAAATGGTGAAAAGAAAAGGCTGCCCTCGTGCTCCACAAGTTCTTCGCAAACATGGAGTCCGGGAACGGAAGGAAACGAATGTGGGAGGATGATAGCTCCATCAACTTGCGATACAAGCGCCAGGGTTCTCAAAATGCAGCTCTAGTTGCCTCAACTTCTCGGCAGCCTTCCCCGCTCCCGCAGCGAACCGGTTGTTATTCTCGTAACAGCAGGTTACTGAACCAACGACAGCTGCCACCACTGAATACTTCATCCTCCAACACGTCAGCACAACTTACTACGTCCGCTTTAGAAGACGTTTCCGCACATGCGCAACAGCCTAGATCGTCAGGTAATTTTAGACCTAGATCCCAGTCTCTTTTCAACGTCTTTCAGCATTCCCATTCGCAGGACCACCAAGCTTTTCAAGGTACGGAATATCTTCCTTGATTCACGGATCTCAACGCGCCAAATAGAAGCGCGGTTGACGCTCTTTTCCCATTTGGCTATCGGATGCCCAACTTCCTTTTCCCGCGTCGTATTTTCAACTAAATCGTTGCAGAACGCCCACTAATCAATCCTCTGACTCTGAATTTGGGTCCTTCCCCCGAACCCCTTGCTTCTGTGGCGCACCAACCCTATTTCGATACTAGCACAGCGCCTGATGCAACAGGGGTATGGAATTGTTGTTCATCCGATTGTGAGGGTGGGAAATGCTCAGAAACCCGCGTTTTAATGCACAGGCTTGTTGCACAAGTGATGTTATTAGAACGCAAAGTAAGCATAGCCACAAACACAGAACATCCCTCATCATACCAAGTAAGTCGATCCTTACAGTAAAATACTGGTCGTTTGGCGACGTCACCCACTATTTCCAATGCTTACAGTATCAATTCTTCCATTAGCCCCCCAAATTGGAACAATTTAGCACCAAAGTAGCATTGGAACAAGCACTCGGAATCATACAATGTTCTAATATCGAACTTCAAGGACATTTAGATCGTCAAGTTTTACACACTTCACAGCCCAAACATTCCCCCAGTATGAGGCGGGGGCAACATCATCTCGAAGAGCCCGAGGAACAATCTCCCCCGTCACGGCATTATCCAAGTGCTCACCATGGGTACTCCAGACCCGCACATCCGAACCCGGTTTCAGAAGATACTCGAAGACTTCCTTTTCACGGCCAGATGAACTCACTACTGAATTCTCCGCACCATACTGCATCATCATCTGGTTCTGCACTTCCGCCTCCACAGTCACCCATGCAGGCCCCACAACCCATACGATCGGCAATCTTACCATCACCGACATCGCTAAGCTTTCCAAATGCTTCAGCTCTACCGTCTTTGTCCCCACCATCAGCCGCAGGACAAACATCAGCTCAACATGTCCATCTACAGGATCTGCAACATCAAATTAATGTAAAAACTAGTGCCTTTCAGACGTTACAACACGAATATGATACCTTGCTCCAGAAGCTTGAGTGCCAGAGAAGGAAATATGCTACTCTCGAGAATAAATTCGAGGTCAGTGGTGTGGAGATCAATAGCTTGACCGATGAGAAGGAGAGGTTACAAGAACAAGTGTCGGCATTAGAAAACCAAGTCGAGGAACTACAACAAAGCAGGGATGAAGCACGACATCAGTTGGTCGCAGATGGAGCTCAATATATGCGAATTGTGGAGATGGCAAATAAACTGCAAGGACAAGATGCTAAAGACAAAGAGAAGTGGGAGGCAGAAAGAGCAGAGTTAGAACAGCGAATTCGCATTCTTGAGGAAGCTATAGTGACTGGGGCTGAACGAGCTCCCTCGAAGGCAGAGCTCCCCTCGAGTTCCAGCACGGTTGCCTCGATAGTTTCACACAGCTCAACCATTTCTGCAGAAACCATTAATGTGCTACGCGCAGAAGTCGCCCGTCTTCGGTCACGAACACAAGCTCTTGAGAAGACGCTAAGTCTCATGCAGCAAGAAAGCATTTCCCTCCAAGTAACCGCACGTCAGCTCGTGGAATCTGGAGGCAGATTAGAGGCTCTGGCGAAAGGCGCCATAGGAACGGATGGATGAACTGCAATATTCACCAGTAGCACCAATAATACACCTCGAACGGCGCAGTCTATCTTGATGCACCGTACACTTTCTTTGAGTCCTAAGGGAATTGAGACTTATCGGATTTGGGATAAACAACAAAGTTCACTTGAAACGCCTTCCTGAATCATACCCCGTACCTAACAGCTCGTCGTGTTTATCGCCGATTATCAAAGCTCATTGCCACATATTTGCCACGATCAGCTGCTCCGGCATCAGCAAGTCGTAGCTCAGTCTCGTCCAGGCTCGACAGTCCGATAACCACCTAAGGACGGTCGTTCATGGGGCGAATGTTGCCATCAGTTTTCACTCCGTAGCGCGTCATCATCGCCTACTGATGGGCACCGTGTCTCACACACATGCTTGCCACGCAGTGAAGCCCTTGCGTAATGTACAAATAAAAGCACAATGACAAATGATTGTTGAACTCCCAACGATACATGCACATTTTCTATTCGGGGAGACGCCACTTTCAATTGCAATCATACGAACCCAAGTCAATAGGTACCTCCTGAAAGTTAACACGCAATCACGTAGAGCCGCATTCGCTATGACGATGCTATTAATTGCCTCATACTCAAACCAGAACTGTATACTAGCTACTGGTACTTCTCTACTCGTCCTCAAATACACCGCTTCCAACTTGTCAATTGAATAAACACAATGTTGCCGAGTCGACAAATCAACAAGCTTTAGTCACCCAACTTTTCGTGTTCGTATTGAGACTAAACACTCGGCCAAAGGCCTATCTTGGGAAATGAGCCAATTTATTTGCGATTATTCATCTCGTCTATCTCTTCGAGGCAAGCAACTATATCGGCAGCATTCACGTAGTTCGGCTACTAGTCTCGTATCTGCTTTGGTCCAAATCGATGGTCGAATGGGGTGTTTCAATACCACGATAAGTGGATCTATCTACCGTGCTCATCGCCTACAACTTTCAGGGATCGACGAAGCGATAGGTGTCGCCGTGCAATCGCTAATCATTACTGTAACGGTGCCCACGGGGCCCGGGTAACGACTTTCTTAGTACTTGACGTACTGAAAAACGTTGTGATTGGGTTACTCCATAGGCATGCGGATATGTGGGTTATTCCCGATGCATTTCATTTACAAAATCAACCACACTGCCGGTATCGAGAGTTCTGGTTCACTTGTTTCTCTCACCGGCGTTTAGCCTGTGTCAAGACGTTACACATATGCACACCCTTTCCTGTGCCAACCTATGAACTTGGGGCGTTCAGGCATAAGCATCTAGAAGCGGCAGTTAGCTTGGAATGTTGCTCACTAAGCAGGTAGCTTTGACTTGACTATACTCCCTTACCACTTACACATTCACCTTGAATTAAATGCACAACAAACAGCCAAAATGACGGGATAAATCGGATATGACCTTCTTTTTTCCGACATGACGACACGGCCGAGATTCTGTGTCACTGCTATGCATGATCCCCCAGCCAGAGTCTGAAGCGGCTGGTGGCTGACCGCCCATACACTGTTGTATCACCCACTGTGTGCCACGTTCCTTTGCAGGAATGTAACATTAAACCAAGCATGCATCACCAAGCAGATCACCCCACACGTCGGACCCGGTTGCCCCTTTGAAAGGCTCAGCTCGTCATTCAACCGCCTTGTAAACGTTGGCCATCCCTTCGCGAAGCCCAACGTTCCCTATTTCGACAGGGTTCCATTTGAGTCGGAGAAATCGTTCGTGCCCCATGATGTCTCTGACATCTTTCGTCACTAGCTTGATAGGAAGAACAAAACATGATGCACGTCAGCATGCAGGATAGTGGCTTTAACCACGAGAACAGACAGTGATTCGGCCCAGCCCGCCTTCCAACGGCGATGAGTCCTTTCTCTTACGAAGCGAACCTCTCGTTTGATCCCACGCAGCAGAACGACACACTTAGCGATGTGTAATCAGGAGAAGGTGAGCGAACGACACCGCTAAAAACGCCGTCGGCCTCTTGCGATCCTTTGACGAGTCGATTGTTGCGTTTCCATACCTCACAAGGTTGCAATGGGGTGGCACAACCAGGTGCAGACAGGCTCAGCTTTCTTCCTCTAGCCAAGTGGGATGAGTACAACAGCTATGACGGCGATACACCAAGCCACCCGCGCTACTCGATTGAGCGGAAGGTAGCTGCTAACAACAAGGTGGTTGCTAAGGACACAGAGCAGGACATCGTTCTCGCGCCTGCTGTGTACTGGCACATGTACCTTCAGGCTAAGGTGGAGAAGCTCTTGGACAAGAAGCTGTCACATGGCAGCCACGTGAAGTTTGATGACACTAGTGTCGTTGCATCTGTAAACGATCGCGCAGAGCGTGATTTGACCAAGCGGTTCGATGACATTAACATTGACTGGTCAGTAGTTGAAAGGTAACTAGTGCGATGGAGTGAGCCATTCCGCTCTGGCAAGAAACTAAGAGTGGATCTCTCTTTCAACTATAAAGACTTAGCCCCTTCATCGTCGGCCGCAACAAACCGTGGGAACAAACGAGGCTCATCCGCTACTCAGAGGATGCTTGCTGATCGTGCTTCTCAGCTCGATGTAGAGCAGCAAAGTAGTGGAAACCCATCTGGCTGGGTTGACGTACTCCATATTGTCACCTCCGGTGGAAAATACAGGATTGTGCAGGACGTTGTTTATGCCGTTTAAGCGTAAATTACGCCCAAATACGGCACCCCCAGCATAGCTAGTGTCAAAGCCTGCTCTTTGCTCTTCAACCACGAATTTTTTACCCATCTTGACCATTTTTTTACGCTGAGTTATATCAATATATATACCCATCGTAAGGTATATGAGAGTTAAAAATGTGTAGAAAAAGCAATTAACCTACAGTAGTTTGCAGCTAAAATGGGGCTCTAGCACATTAGGGCTGAATCAAGATAGCGAAGAGAAAATGCTGAGGTTTTACCTATGAACGCTACGTCTTACGTTATATATAAAACTAGTAATAAACCTAGACTGAGTCTTCTCAAGAATGCCGAAAACTAACCAAAATTGCCCACTCGAGGCTTTCACTAAACCTCTATTTCCCTCGTCTGCGCCGAGGGGCAGTATATTCTTTGATGTGATGCCCCAGCCCGCCATGCAATCTTGGTCCGCATTGCTGGCGCGATCCTTTTGGCAAGAAGCACCACAAGCTACGGACTCACCACCTTATAGCACTGGTTAGACAAGTTGAGCAGGGTTACCGACTAAACACCCATGATGACGTACTAGAAGACATTCGTGAACAGTTGATCTCTCGATATCCCCGGTCCTCGCGATATAGCGGTTGTAGCGTATAGTGAATGGCAGCAGTCAAAGGTTGTGGACGAGACGTTGCAAATCGAGTATTAGAAGGCCCGCGATGCTAACTTGCGGGATGGGCTGGACTTGGAGCAGGTTTTCGAGGACCAAGATGTGGACTTCTTCGTTCAGAGCGGAGTCAAGCAAGGAGTGGCACGTCGATTTGTCAGAGACATTGAAACATGGGCTAATCTATAAGTTAGCATATAGGGAGAGCGAGGACTAGGTTGGAATACAGCGTCACATGAAAACACACTGCCATCCTTGCATTTATGTGAACCCGCTCTCACGGGCACGGGATATGTCTGCATAACGTCAATGCTCCTATACTTATCGCCTTTCTATCAGCGTGCTTCAACAGTAACCCCAGCATGCCGAAAGCGCGCTTTAGCAATGTCCTCTCTGCCGCCCGCGACGCTGATGCACCATTCAAGGAAGTCGCTAAAGTCCTGCTCAGGATTGCTCCATACTCCTGCCAGTTCTTCTTGATGAAGCCTTTCAAGATGCTAAAGAAGTCTTCGATCGGGTTGAGGTCTAGCGAGTAAGGTGGCAGGAACTCCAGTTTGACGCCTGCACGGTGGCACAACTCCTTGACCCGATCGCTGTGATGAAACGACGCGTTGTCCATGACCAGTACAGATCTTGGCTCCGGTCAGCGCCCACAATGCTGAAGAAGCTGTTCGATAAAGCCCTCAAAAACGGTGCTGTCAGTCGTACCCTTCAGTGAAACACACGAGAGAGGAGAACGCCGTCCTGAGTGTACGCAGGCAAAATCTGATATCTGCGTCCTTGATGGAATTGCGCGACTTGCACCGGTGCAACACCGAGTGGAGACCAGCCAGTGCGTCTAAAGCCAATGCGCTTGTCGCACCCAGACTCGTCCACGTAGACAAGATGGTATGACCGATAAGCAGAGAGATTATGAAGGTAGTAGTCTCGAAGATCTGCATTTTGCTCCTTCGCGATCTGGCGACTCGCTTTCTTTGTCCAGCCTATAGATTTTAAAGCCCGACTCACCGCAGATGTGTTCACTAGGGTGTCAAACTCATCGTACAGGAACACTATCATCTCATCTTGGTACATGCCTGGCTTCTCCGGCAACTTCTCACGGAGGGCATCTAGCATCGCGGGTGTTATACTGCGACGGCGTCCGGCGCCGTTGAAAAGCGCTTTGGCAGTGCCAAAGCAGCGCATGTTCGATCGTATGGTTCGGATGGTGCGGTCGCTGCAACCAGCTGCAACAGCTATATCGACGGACCTGAGAGAATTACTCAGTATCATGTCTCTTATCATGTCATGCTGCGATACAGCAAGGTTAGGGGGCATGGTGAAATCTACCTTATATGCAGAGTCTCAGCACGTTGTCGCTCACGATGCGCGAACATGTACTCATATCCCACCAGCCCTTGGCACCTGGAACTCTCCGTTCTAACACCATTGCGTGGTTGGAAACGCGCCTCGATACTCCAAGCAAACCCGGTGAGACTTCCAAGAACCATGATACGATGAAGAGGGAGAGGCGTCTATGCACACAATCGGTTGCGTTCCAACATTACAGGCTGTCCAGTCACGAGTCAGCAAAGCCATGCCCAACAGGCTGATACAACAGGATGGGACTAATACCTGCTGCTGATCTAATTATCAGCCGCGCATCCTGCATCCAAGCGGATGCGTCAAAGGCTGCAGTTCTCCAGCTCAGCTGTACACCTAACAACCGCGCAGCCTCACCGCACGGCTGCGACAAGACAACCCTTTGCGACTCAACCTGCAGCATAAAGGCAACACAGTAGCAGTAGCGCAAACAACGCGCGCCTATGGCGACGGGGACATATACGTCGATCAAACAACATGCCATTGGACAGATGTCTGGAGGCTCATGGCCCCACCAGCAACACATTGGCCAAGTATCTGCACAACAAGGATCACAGGCCAATGTAGGCAGCTTCAACTGCCAGTTCGGTAGCAGTAATGAGCCCCAACGTCTGTCTGCCCAGCTCCCTCGACTCTTCCAGCACTCCTACGCCGGCGGCTAACATGGGCACTTGACAGAAGCGTCGGAACAAGCGGCCAGCGCGTGTCGCAACGCCCTCTTCCTCACCGATCCACCTGTCGACCGAGAGACACTAATCAGCGCAAAAGGGACGAGGGTTGCAGGCACTTGCAAGTGGATTACAGGTAATGAGAGTTATCTTGCTTGGCTTAATAGCAGCACGCGCCTTCTATGGATTTCTGGAGGCCCTGGCAAGGGTAAGACGATGCTGTCTGTCTTCCTAACGGAAGAGCTCGAAAAGAAGACGTCCGGCACAGAAGAGGCACAACTGGTGTACTACTTCTGCAGCCAACAAGACGAGAAGCGCAACACAGGTGTTGCCGTGCTTCGCGGACTAGTGCGCCAGATTATCACTAAGCGTCCGCCGCTAGTCAAGCACGCGCTGCCGTACTTTGAAACGCCAGAGAGGACACAGCAGACGCTGTCGTCTCTAGAGACGCTGTGGTTCATATTCAACCAACTGGTGGCAGACCCTAGCCTAGGGACGGTGTTCTGTGTGCTTGATGGGCTTGATGAATGTGATCAAGGTACGCTGAGAGTGCTGGTACCGAAGATCATCCGCCTACTTGCTCCCCAAGCTCCGTCTCCAACAACAATGTTTAGGTTAGTCATCGTCAGCCGAGACATTCCTGGTTTGCAAGAGTGCATGAGAGTGAAGCTAGATCCCGACAATAATGAGAAGGTAGCTAGTGACATCGAGCGATTCATCGCAGCTCGAGTGGGCGAGCTGTCGAGGATCGAAGGATTTGACGACAAGTTTCGTACAACCGTACAGACGACTCTGCTAGCACGCGCTGAGGGGACGTTCCTATGGGTGGGCTTCGCGATGCACGAGCTATCGCAGAAGGAGACGTGCAGTGAAGTGCTAGAGGCTCTTGACGCTCTCCCAAGCGGCCTTCCAGCGATATACAGCTGTATGTTGCTTCGCATCCCGGTCAAACGGAGAGAGATTAGTCGTGTGATCTTGCGTTGGGTGACTATGGCTATGCGCCCTCTGCAGCTACAAGAGCTAGCATCCGCAGTAGGTATTCAGCGCTCTTCTCTCCTAATTACTGAGGAGCACGCGATGCGCGACGCAATTGCTCTGTGCGGGCCTATCCTGAAGATACAGGAGCAGCAGGTTAGTCTTGTGCACCAGTCAGCGCGCGACTACCTGATGTGCAAAGAGCACAGTAGCAATGCAGTTGTAGAGGCATTTCGACTTGAGCCAAAAAGTGCACATCTAGAGCTGGCCCGGACGTGTCTCGATTGCATTGCGCAGAGCAGCTTGCAGCATAGGGTCATTAATCTAGACGATAAGTTCAGCTCGCAGGAGTCTGCACTGTTGGAGTATTCTGTGCGTCACTGGCCTGAGCATGCAAAGAGCAGTTCGGAACTAGCAGCTAAGCTTTTTGACTCTGCCGGGTTCTTCTTCCAGGAAGAGAGTCCTTTGCGAGAGCACTGGTGGGCAACTTACGATAAAGCGGAGCGGCCTACAAGGCTTCCTTTAATACATATAGTCTCTTACTTAGGGATTGTTCCATGGGTCGCAATACTCTGCAAAAGCAACTGGAGATCTTGGTTTCTTAAGCGCATTGGGCGAAAAGACAAGGATGGCCAGACGGCACTGCACTGGGCAGCTAGGGGAGGCAACGATGCAGTAGGGCGGCTGCTTGTCGACAAGGGAGCGGACATCGAGGCGAAGGACAAGTATTGGCGTACAGTTCTGCACAGTGCAGCTATAGAAGGGAATGAGGCAGTAGTGCAGCTGCTTGTCGACAAGGGAGCGGACATTGAGGCGAAGGATAGGGATGGGGAAACAGTGCTACACAGAGCAGCTAGGGAAGGGAAGGTGGTAGTGGTGCGACTGCTTGTCGACAAGGGAGCGAAAATCGAGGCGAAGGACAACGACGAGTGGACGGCGCTGCACTCGGCAGCTTTTGGAGGGAACGAGGCGGTGGTGCGGTTGCTTGTCGACAAGGGGTCGGACATCGGGGCGAAGGACAAGTATGGGCGGACAGTGCTGCACAGGGCAGCTAGGAAAGGGAATGAGGCAGTAGTGCAGCTGCTTGTCGACAAGGGAGCGGACATTGAGGCGAAGGATAGGGATGGGGAAACAGTGCTACACGGAGCAGCTAGGGAAGGGAAGGTGGCAGTGGTGCGACTGCTTGTCGACAAGGGAGCGAAAATCGAGGCGAAGGACAGCGGCGAGCGGACGGCGCTGCACTTGGCAGCTAGAGGAGGGAACAAGGCGGTGGTGAAGCTGCTTGTCGACAAGGGAGCGGACATTGAGGCGAAGGATAGGTATGGGGGAACAGCGCTACACAGAGCAGCTGGGAAAGGGAACGAGGCAGTGGTGGAGCTACTAATCGACAGAGGAGCGGACGTCGAGGCGAAGGACAACCATGGGGAGACGGTGCTGCACTCGGCAGCTTGGAGAGGGAACGAGGTAGTGGTGCAATTGTTGATCGACAGAGGAGCGGACGTTAGGGCGAAGGATAACCATGGGGAGACGGTGCTGCACTCGGCAGCTTGGAGAGGGAACGAGGTAGTGGTGAAGCTGCTCAAAGACTATACACCCAAGTTATAGATTATGCAGGAGAACGATGAAGCGTAGCAAATCTTTGTACTATGATAATGCGAACGTCTGTGCCACTATGTACTATATACATGTACCAACCGAGACTAAGTTTTTGCGAGCTTGTGCTCGTTAGCATCGCATGTAGTACTCGAATATGCTTTACTCCAATTTAGGATAAGGCTGTACTTAGCGAGACAGGGGTCCCTATAAGATGATTGAAGCCGATTGTGCAAGCGAGTGTAGGAAGAACAAAGCATAATGCACGTCAGTCATGCACTGTCCGTATGCTTGCAACCGACAACGCATGGATAATGCGTAGACACAAATGTGGGATGTGATCGGGTGCGGGCATGCGTCAAGGTGTTGATGTCGGACATAGCGTTGATATAGTGATCGGTCATCAATTTTCGTGCGAGGTTTTTGCTTTCGGGGCATGTGGCGCGGTAGCTGAATGTTCCAAGATTGAGTTCCCGAAGAGCAGCTCCCTTGGTGTAAAGTGGCCCACACCAGTGTGGTTCAGTTGAGTGATGAAATTCCGTCATGATATGAAGTTTCCAATACGCAATGCTATGGTCCAACGCGCATCCTCTCCGACTACTAGCGGCCTTCACCTACCCTTCAGACCGCAAACACCAAGCCAAGCTTTTCTATCCGCCGAAGCTATTCAGTGCTACAAATCTGCCTTTTCGCAACTCAAATGTTTAGTGCTCTATTCACGTACTGACGAACACAGTGCGTGTCGTTCCTCGGAAACACTCTGGTAGTCATCAACCGGCGCTCTTGAATACACCATGACCGAAACACAGCGTGCGCAAACCTCCCTACTACGGAGCCAATCCTTTCAACCACACGCACGCAACACCCATAGCTATAGCGTAGAAGTACACACGTATGCATCGCATCACCAGGTCCGTCAAACCATCCCAAACCCACCATCACTCGCCGCCGATACAATCGAAGGCACACAACAGCAGCGTCGGAGAAGTATTGACAAAGCATCAATTTTGTGGGGAAATAAGGAAGATTTGAAATGCTTTCTGGACTTCAACATGGCCACGCTCGTCTGGGAAAAACGACGTTAGCTTATGCGGCGGTTCAAAGTTAATTTAAGATGGGGTATAGATTCGACGGCATAGATTTCTCGATTTGCCAGTTTACTCCGTCGTTCTGGGGGAAGCATGACGGCCAAAGTCTACGTCTTGGGTTGGTGGGCGAAGGGGGGTGGACGAAAGAAGATACTGCTGATGCCTAGGCTAAACTTGACGACTGCCATGAGCCATGCCTTTATAAGAGTATATGGGTGGGTCAAGGGGAAATGGGATATCGTCGGGTCGGGTCGGCTTGGTGTGCTGCTTGTAGTGTTGTTGTAGCTCGCGGGCTTTATCCAAGCGTGGATAGGTGCGCCCATCGCAATGGCGTGTGAGATGGAGCAAAACAGCTGTTTGGCCCAGTTCATGTTTGTTGGAAACAACGAATACACACACACCTACCAACTAACTAACTAGCTGTTCTGCTTCATCTTCCCACTTTTGAGTATATATTTTGAATTTCGACGTATTTCTCATTTTCAGCCAAAACCGGCACCTTCCATCTTTTGTCATTTTTCAACAACTCCCGGCAAAAAAATTGGTCGTTGCTAAAACGGCCTGAAATGGAAACTGTGGAAAACGGCTGGAATGGTGATGATTCTGGCAGCGGTTTTACACAACTGGGTGGGGTTGGGTTTGCGGGGTGGGGGAAAGCTGCAATGCGTGCATGTGGAAAGGGTTTGGAGTGAGTGAGTGAATGAATGAATGAATGATAATGAATTTTCCATCATCAGACGGGAACAACATGGAAGCCCGTACTTTTAATTCCCCATCGCGTGTAGAGAGAAAGAAAGATGGTAGACAAAAACGCATCCAGAATTTCAAACTGCACAACTGGGCTGCGTCTAGCATTTTCCTGTGCCCCGTTACAAGTTGCAGTCCGAATATCCTAGTCCATTCACCGCCAAGAGCTGCGGCAATCGACGACCAAAACACTTGCTTGCCTAATTGGGTAAGTACCAAGTCTCGCCTTGTAGCGTTGATGCAACCAGTGGAAAGACCGTTTGCGGGAATTTATTAGTGGATGGGTTTTAGATGGCGTTTATTGGTTCCCCGGGGCACAAAATTATATAGAGGCAGACCCGCTCGCTCGTACGTGAGATGTGTTATATTCGGGAAACCCGCTTCCTGATGGTTGTGCGTGTGTGTGTGGGGATGTTGTTGGGTTGGTAACTTTTTTTTAGCGGTGAGTAGGAAGGGAATGTCAGTGTTGTTGTCTTTTGGCATAGAGATTGTCTCATTTGGAGGGAAGATGAATTGGATGAGTTGGATGATGGTCTATCTATACCCCCTCAGCAAACCAAAAGCGCGTGTGCGTCTTCTCCGGCTAGAAAGCGTCTCTTTGATTCGCATTCCCTGTGCTAGGTTGACTCTGTGCGTTGCCATGTATAATGGCTACATGCACATTCCCCATCCTCATGACCTTTGGAGCATAAAGGGAACGAGAAGGTTTATCGGCGGTTATCATGATAAGCTTCAACATGCTGTCATTCTCATGTTCCTACTTGAGGCTAATGCTACTAATGTTCCAGTGTTTGCATTGACCCCTCTCCAAGCTGGCGCAACGCCTCGTATTATTGCCTTTTCCAGCCTAGCTCCTACATACTGTGGATCGGCCATGCTGCAAAACGATCCAGGCTGATAGTCATATGTGGTCAATTACGTTCACCATTCCCAAAGATTGCTAGGGATTCACGTTACTCTTCCCTAGGTGAGGGGCAAGACTGCTAACTGCTGGTCTGGATGCATGCTAGGACTGGTTTTGAGCTAGCTAGTGGCATTAGGCAACTATAGAGTTGACGCGATGTACGAAATGTGCATGAATGAAAATGAAGCCACACGTTCGTTGCGGCGCCGAGTCGGTTATCAGGTCCTTTCTGTGGAATGTGCAGTCGCGCATTTAGCTGGACTGGGCCAAATACTACCCGCACAAGGGAGTCTAGACCGTCGATGCTCATTTGTGACAGCTTGTAACAGGCTGGCCATGCGCCGGACCAACGTGTGCAAGAGTGGTGGTAGTATTGAAACAGCAAGTATCATGTCTGTATAGGTATCAAAGTGGCAGGTTAACGTTGGACTTGAACTAAACGCGCGACAGAGGGTATTGGTAGTTATCATGAGCAAACATGGCCACTCCGGGTGATGGTGAATGGCTGCTGCCTGAGGGATGAGGATGTGGGACAGAAGGTCTAGACTGAGGTTGGCGGTACGGGCCGTGGTCAGACTGAGGTCGGCGGCAATAATGGAAGATAGTGGACGGATATTGGCTATAACAAGCGCAGCAATCAACAAGAGGTTTTTTATTACCGGATTAGGAATGTGGTGAGAAATAGACGCGCAGAGTGAAATGGTGGAAGCGCGCGGCACTGAGGAAACGCGACTAAGCCTCACGGTCATGTGTCAGGCTGTCAGCTTGTCAGATGTGGCAAAGTGCAAAGTGGCTGGTCTCGTATTGGGTTAGATTGGGCGAAGGGGGTGACGACGCGCCCGACACGAGATCTCATGTGATAGCTGGAAATAAGAGGTTGTCGTGATGATATGATGATGCTTTCGCAGACTGGGCTGGTTGGTTGGTTGGATAGACATGACATGATGTTTCAGTTTCAGGACCCAGTCGCCAATTTGGGTGAGGCCAAGAAATGGGATCCAGACTGTTCGCCTTTTCCTTGGCTGCCCTAATTATCTGTTGTTGCCTTCACGGTCCCGAGACGGCCGCGCCTGCCTGCCCAAGCACACACACATGTCCGGTGCAAGAGCGACCCCCCTGCATCCAATCATACCCTTCGCCGCTGGTCCGCATGGTGAAAACAGTGTGCGATTGACATACATAACACATGGTACTTGGGTAGCAGTATAATATATCCTGCTGCCATGCCCTCCCATCCACTGATGGCCACTGACAGAATCCGTGACTACCATGTACGCTGATCATTCACCCGACTGCCATCATCCTGACGCTGCGCCTTCTTGCTACTTGAGCATCCTTCCCCCTCCTACACTTGCCAGTTTCTCTCACTACTCTTCTGCCCACTTCAGCACCGAGACTCCTTCCACTATTCCTTTGTCCGGGTACTCGCTATCTATTGTTACGGATCCTACAAACCCTCTACTGGCCTTGCGCTCAATACCACTCACGTCCATGTCCAACACGCCAGACGCATCGCGTTTGCTCCAACTGCAGACTGCCGCCGCCAACCGTCCTCGTCCTATGGCTGACCCGTTGCAACATCGTGCCAGCGCTTCATCCGCCAACTCAACCTCTTCCAACTCGTCCGACACAAGTACTACCTCTACTCCACGGGCCCTGTCTCCGCCAGTAATTAGCTGTTGTCGCTGCCGACGCGAGTCGCTCATGGGCATGATCCAATTCAGCACAAACATCTACTACTGCAGCCATTGCGCCAGGATGGTCGGCTACAGCGCCGGATGAATCATGACCTACCATCTCACTCGACACAAGTCTGCAACTACACGTACGGCCAACACTACTGCCCAATCTCAAGTGTTTATACACCGAGGTTGAGAATTCCTTGCCCACTACACATGGGTCATTGCCTTGTCGACACATCAAGGTACACATAAAGTTACTATGGACTGAGAAGATCAGAGCATAGGCTCGATCGGGATATCAACGGATAGGAACACTCGTCAGCGAATCGCGGGAGGGGAGAATCAGGGAAATTATCTGCTGCATCGTACGTCGGAGACGATTGGAATACTGGTCTACGCATGTGCGCCAAGCCAGCAGGTCTGGAGTTCCGGGTAAACTTGATACATAATGCTCTGTTGAGCATGAACAATATATTCAAATCATCGCACTGAAGCTGCCTTGTGTCTGAATCTACCTGTCTCTGCACATGCACAATATGTTCCTTTTCTTTTCTCTTTTCTCGCCGGCTGGTTCCGGTTTCATCCTGCACATTTTTCGCAATATTGGCCAAGTGCCGCTCATGAACCCATGTACTTGCCAAGCTATACAAAACCGCTCGATCCAGCGCGAAGTAACCCAATGACGAGCACAATAAACCCGTGGCCGAAGCAGACTTTGCTCCCACTAGTTTCCATGCGCTCTACGCCGAATAGCAAAAGCAAACTTACGAGTCAAAACACTATAACTCTTTGCGCGAGTAGTCTAGCAGTTTATTAGGAAAAAACAATGTTACCCAGTGACGATCCTAATTTGCAGCCCGCAAGACATTTGCGCATCCTACCCAGGCGTATGCCGATGTGCAGCAGCATCAAGTTTCGCAGACTGAGCTGAATTTACCATGACCACGACCATGACGAAGCTCCAAGACAAATCTCAACTACTCTCCATCCCTCTATTTTCGCATTTAGTTCGTCCCCTGATAACCCTTGACTCGCATGCGTCATTTGCACGCGCAATCCCGAGCATCGCATTCCTTGAAATCCGATGCTCCCCATCATCACAAGCCATGCAGATCATGGTGGTGGCGGTCTCAATCAAAACCAATCACCCACAAAACGCATCATGGAGATCGAAACAATATCCACTTTGTGCTTCAGGGATATTATCCATCTACCAATGATCGGCACGTACGTGTTTTTCGTTCAAACTTCGATGCAAAAAGCTCGATGCAAGCGCCGGAAAACACTCCTGCGTCCCTACTCGCCTGGGCTATGCTCTTCTACAATACTGTTGGAAAAAATACTGGTTTGCCGGACTCTTGGGCTGCCAACAAAAACAAGTGCACGTTGGCGCCAAAGGGAAAAACTGGGATTCTTGTTCCCCATGGGTTGGCTACGTTTTTATCGATATCGGCGTTTCCGTACCGACGCCCTTGGGTCGTTTGCCGGGGTTGGTTTGTTACGGATTACCGTTGTGGTCACACAACCTTCGTCAGTGATGCGGGTTCCCATGTTTCCCATCCCATCATCACACCACCACCGTCCTTTATCCCGTGTCCCAAGAACTTGAAATTCCCCTGCGGGACTGAAACTTTCTGCCCAATTTTTCTCGGCAATGTCCCCTGGGTCATGCGCCCCCTTTTTTTTTTTTTTTAATTCAAAAATTGGTATCTATTCGAGGGAGTTTATTCGGCCCTTTCCATAGCACACACGGCTCATGGTATCTTTGCACAGAGGGGGCCCACTTATTACTCACCGTTGTCAGCCTGTCACTCATCGTCGATGGGCGCGTGCTTAGATAGGTGCGATCGAAGATCTCCCGTTTAAACAAATCGGGCCCCACATTGGCCGCCCTCTACAATCCCCATCTCCTTTTTAAGTTTGAAAGGTTAATTTTACGTATAAAAAAAAAGGTTTTGTGCTCAACTTTGGGCCGCAAAGTTTTTTCTCTCCATTGTTGGGAGATTAGAGAGTGCCGGCTGTGACCGGTGACTTTGCGGATAGTCCGGATCCTACAAATGCAGCGCCGTGCATCGTTAAAGCATTTCTGCTGGCTAACATACTAGTTACACGCCAACCCGTTATACGATGCACATCGCCCGATGCGCAGGTCCGGGGAAGGTAGTCATTCGTCACACGATACGGCTTCTCAAGAAACGTGTTGGTCCGGTACAGCTTTGCTCCGTTGAACTAAGTACCTGGGCAAGGCAGTCATCCTCCCGGCAAACTCAAAAAATGGGAGGTAACGGGTTGGCATGTTGCGGCGCCAATTCTACACCCGTGGAACCTTTTGAGTTTACCATAAGTGGACCACTCTTGATAACGTACGAATCTATGATTTGTTTTAACGAGGCTCCCCCCCTCCGCCTCCACTAGGAATCAGAAATATGCAAGCATCGAGAAAACTGCGCCCCACAGCTTCTCCTATCCCTACGTTTTCGGGATGATTTGTTCTGCCTCTTGTCGGGTTATTGTCTCGGCGCTAGGTGATTAGCATGGTTGTGTAGCACAAATACCTATTGCGCGTAAAATCCCGAAATGAACTTTGTTTCATCAACGTCAACTCCTTATTTTGGAATAAGCAAAACATTGACTCAATGGGGGCATGGAAGACCTTCCTATGCTACATTGAATAATTTCCATCTACCACGTACCGCCGTGCATACAGGGATTGGGAAAGCCATGTTTGCATGATCAACACATAATTTTGAAACGCACACTTCATCACATCACATCACAACACAACACAGCACAAGACATTGAACTCAAGAAACCCCGACTTATTACAGTCGCGAGCACAATCGGTTTCCGGTTCTTGCATTGGCTGTATTCTCACCGCACGGTCCACATGAATCACTCTTACCAGATCTGTAGTAGTGCTCGGCAGGGGTGACAGTGTAACATACTCTTCTTTCAGCGGAAACAGAATAGCATACAATATCACGTGCAGGTATAGTCTGTAATACAACACGATAATAACAAGGGCGGCTTCATATCACCAACCTTCCCCGTCATCATCATTAACTAGGTGAAGCAGAAGGAACTCAAACTTGCCACCAAGAACTTCGCATGGTGATATCTTATTAGATATTCTAATTATGGAATCAATACAAGCTTTCAAAATCTCTCTCTCTTCGATTACCTAACTTTCTGCACAAAGCCATAGTGGACACTGGACACACTATAGACGAGCTCTTCATCGTCATCAAACTGCGGGCTTCGCATACAAGTCGTTGAGGACATCGTCAAGCGGCACGAGCCGTGAAGGATAATATCGCTCCTGAGTACCGGAGCTTCGATAGAGAGACCACATGCTCTAGCAGCTCCACCGCCTTCTTCACCTGTCCGTCTGCTTCGTATGCTATTGCGAGCGTGTGCTCCGACCGCAGCCGATCCGTGTCATCCTTACCTAGCCCTCCACATCGCGCGGTTCTCGTAGTCGTCCGACGGGAAGATGTCTGCCACATGCCGTACTGCTTCTTCTATCACCTTTTTTCCGCACCGCCGTGCTTGCTAACCCAAATCCTAGTCGCCAGATGTACAGGTCGGTGCATTGTCGTACCCACTCCTCTATCTCATTTGCCTCTGACTTGCTGTCTTTTCTGCTGTTATACTCGTCGCTGTCAACCCGTCTTGCGAGGAAAAGCGTATCCACAGAGTGTGCTAATGGCTTCCTCCATCTGCCACTCTTACCCGCACTTCTTGGTAACATCGATTGCGGTATTGCCTTCCATTCGACGCATGACATGAACGCCGGAAGATCGGCTGCCACTGCATCACGTTCGCGGATCTGGCTGAACGACACCACCACCCACGTCGTAGCTACTGCGTTCGCCGACTCTTTGTATCGTGTGTCGTCGCGGAACTCTCTGCTCATTAGAGCAATAGTGTCCTGTTCTGTACTCCGAAGCAGATGCAAGTACTTCGCGAACAACATGCGATTCCTGTTTAGATAGGCAGCTGCCCGCGCAATGACCAGCGGCAGGCACGTCAACTCGTCTAGCAGCTCGTTGATCGCTGCATCATTGCGAAGAAGACTTTTGCTCGTTAGTGACTTTATCACGTCACCGCGTGTTACTTCAGCCGCCTCTGGCGTGCGCGTGGTGTACACGAATATGTTCGTCTCGCTCTCTGGCAGATAGTCGACGATGCCCTTCGAATGTCCAGTTCCAAAGAAGATGCCCGGATCATCAGCGTTGTCCACTATCAACAACTAGTGCCCTGCTCGGCTTGCATTAAAGTGCTACTGAACTAGCTAGAGTATGCACAGCGCTTTTGCAATACTTGTGCATGCCTACTCAAAGCTCTCTATGCTTAGTGCAGCCACCCAGAAGATAGAGTACTCTGGCCACCTCTATCTTGCCTGTCCCGCCAAGCCCTACAATCAACAGCTTCTAGCAGTATTAGTCTACCATCAGCTTCTGCTACAGCATATAGAGCTCATCTGGTCGTCTAACAAAGTATCGATTCTTGGGAAATAGGATGCAGTAGGTTGGCTTCGCTGCAAGGCCTACCACAGCGCCAGCGCTAGTATACTACGAAGGAGCTCGTATTTATAGTCCCTTTAAACCTACCCCTTAATGTCTTATGGTATGCTAGTTAAATATTTGGAATATTTTAGTTTGTGGTTGTGGTATTACAAGCTCTTGCGCACTCTCAGTCAACCGGAAAAGTGGGACATTAGCCACTCAAAATATAGCAGCCAGGCGACAACAAGGTGCCTACAACCTTCTTTCAAGGTATTAATAAGGATAACTGGAGTAATAAAAGACTCCCAGATAAAATATTTACGAGTATATTATCTATTGTATACATCAAGCATGAACATTAGGAGCATGATTTTCCCACTTTTCAAGTTTACCAAGAGGCGCAACACAGCTTTGGTGGGGCTACAACCAAATAAATACGAGCTCCTTACTACCTCCACTAGCAGTATCCAGTATCACCAACAGCACTTTCTTCCTATACGCCGCCGCCGTTGCCACTGCATACGCCTACCACCACTTGTTCTTGTGCGAGTCGGCATAGTCGCAGATGCTACAGATTACTAGGCACGGGAAGCTATTCAGGCCACAAGGCTGACCAGCAGCAAATGCTGCAGCCAGGCTGCTAGACCACTTCAAACACTCGCCTCCTCCACCCAAAGAGTCCTCGACAACCCATGCCGCACCACCTGCGCCACGAAGATTACACAGTGGGATGGGTATGCGCACTCCCAGTCGAGCTGGCCGCGGCCCAAGAGATGCTCGACGAAGAGCATGCTGGCCTCGACCGAAGCCCCTCGGACGAAAACCTATACTCTCTGGGCTCTGTGGCTGGACATAACGTTGTCATTGTGTGTCTGCCAGCCGGGCGCATTGGGAATAATCCTGCAGCTGCCGTAGCGACGGAGATGAAGACTACCTTCAAAGGGATCCGTTTTGGGCTGATGGTGGGCATTGGCGGAGGAGTCCCAAGTGCCGAGGCAGACGTCCGCCTTGGGGATGTTGTGGTCAGCAAACCAGACGGAGCCTTTGGCGGAGTTGTACAGTACGACTCTGGCAAGGCTACCCTGAGCGGGTTCCAGCGGACGGGGTCGCTCAACTCACCACCACAAATACTGCTTGCTGCAGTTGCTAGTGTGCAAGCGAACGATTTCCGGGGGAAAAGCAAAGTCTCTGAGCATGTCGCTAAGCTTAACCCTAAGTTTCGGCGCGACAGAGCCGGGCCTGATGTTCTCTTCGAGGCAGCATACGATCATGGAGGTTGGTCTACGTGCGACAAGTGCGAAGCGGACAAGCAAGAAGCTCGGCAGCCGCGTGATGTCGAAGAGGAGATCATGGTACATTACGGGACGATCGCGTCAGGCAACCAAGTTATAAAGAATGCCACGCAAAGAGATGCTATTGCGGCTGACCTTAGCGGCGTTCTCTGCTTCGAGATGGAGGCAGCGGGCCTAATGAACAGCTTCCCGTGCCTGGTGGTCCGCGGTATCTGCGACTATGCCGACTCGCACAAGAACAAGCGGTGGCAGCCATATGCTGCAGGCGTAGCAGCAGCGTATGCGAAGGAGGTACTGTCGGCGATTCCGCCGGATAGAGTCGAAGCTGAGAAGAAGATAAGCGAAGTTCTATCGGGTTAGTTTAAAGACGTTCCATAGTGACTCGATCAATACATGCTGATGTTTGCAGTCATGACAGATATCCGTGAAGCTACAGATGACCACAGAAACATCGCAAAAGACAACCTAGCTATTGCGCAAAAGTCATTGGAGATTCGCCGAGAAGCACACGAGCAGAAGCTGTCTGAGCGGCAGGCAAAGTGTCTTCAACTGTTCCGACTAACCAAAAGCACCGAGGATGCTACATACGAGTGGTACAAAGAGCACGTAGAGAGCAGAGTAGAAGGCACGTGCAAATGGTTCCTTAGTCACCCTCACTTCGAGGAATGGATGAGGAAGGAGTCGGGCCCGCTGCTTGTGTCAGCAGACCCTGGGTGTGGGAAATCAGTGCTGGCAAAGTACCTGATTGACTGCGTCTTGCCAAAGTCATCAACGGTCTGCTACTTCTTCTTCAAAGACCAGGTTCAGAATACAGCACGTGAGGCGCTCTGCGCTCTGCTGCACCAAATATTCTCCCAAAAGCCGGGTCTGCTTGCGCATGCTACGAAACAGCATGAGGCGAATGGCGAGGGTCTAGTGAACTCGGTACACTTACTCTGGACCGTTTTTGCGAATGCCGTGCAAGACCCCAACGCTGGGTCTATTATCATCGTCCTAGACGCGCTAGATGAGTGCGCCAAATCCGAAATAACAGATCTAGTGCGAAACATAGAGATCAATATTCAGAAATGCGAATCCAGCAACGCAAAGCTGAAGCTTCTCATGACAAGTCGCCCGTATGAGCACGTTGTATCCGAGCTTTATAGTTTGTCTGAAGCCTTTCCACGAATCCGTATACCTGGAGAAGATAAGTTAGAAGCTATCAGTCAGGAAGTAAACTGTGTTATAAGACATCGCGTGGTCCGATTTGCCAAAGAGAAAGGACTCTCAGCAGAGACTAAGACTTGCCTAGAAGAGCAGTTACTCAAGGTGGAGCACCGTACATACCTATGGGCATACCTGATATTTGACTACCTAAAAGACTTTCATTTCAAACAAACACCCAAGGGAGTTGTATCCGCTCTAGTTGCACTACCAACAAGTGTCAATCAAGCTTACGAACAGATTCTCGGCAAATCTGAAGATCGCTTGATGGTTCAAAAGGCTTTGGCTATCATCCTGGCAGCGACGCGGCCGCTTACGCTCTCAGAAATGAACGTTGCTATGGAAGTAGATGAGAAGACGCAGTCAATCGACGACCTCGACTTTGAACCAGAGGAGGCTTTTAGAAGACGTCTTAGGTCGTGGTGTGGGTTGTTTGTTTCTGTCCATCACGGCAAGGTTTACTTTCTCCACCAGACTGCGCGTGAGTTTCTTCTTGCGAAACAGCTCCCATCCGCCGCGGCCCCGAAAGAGCTAAAGTGGCATGGCTTTACTACCATGGCAGATAGCCATACAGTTCTCACAGAGTGCTGTGTGCGATTTCTTAGCTGCCTCGACAATGGTCGTGGTCTTACTTCGGACCGAGAACGGGAGTTCATGAATTACTCTGCCAAGTTTTGGTGTCTACACCTCCATAGTTCAAGCATCTGCGACGACGGCGGGGCGGCGGTAGCACCGCTTACTTTTGACTTGTCTAAGCAAGGCACTAAAATGCACTCAGTCTGGTTGGGGGTGTACTGGCGTTCACAGCATCGATCGGACCCAGAATGGCCTACGAGTCTTGCAGTTGCATGTTATTTTGGCCATGTCGCAATTGCCAAGAAGTGGCTCGAAAAGGGCGCTGATGTCAACGCCCAGGGTGGACACTATAGGAACGCACTCCAGGCAGCTTCACTACAAGGCCACGAGCAGATTGTGAAGCTATTAATTGATGGAGGCGCTGATGTCAACGCCCAAGGTGGAGACTATGGGAACGCATTCCAGGCAGCTTCACTACACGGCCACGAGCAGATTGTGAAGCTACTAATCGATAGAGGCGCTAATGTCAACGCCCAGGGTGGATACTATGGGAACGCACTCCAGGCAGCTTCACTACAAGGCCACGAGCAGATTGTGAAGCTACTAATTGATAGAGGCGCTAATGTCAACGCCCAGGGTGGACACTATGGGAACGCACTCCAGGCAGCTTCACTACAAGGCCACGAGCAGATTGTGAAGCTGCTAATTGATGGAGGCGCTAATGTCAACACCCAGGGTGGAGACTATGGGAACGCACTCCAGGCAGCTTCACTACAAGGCCACGAGCAGATTGTAAAGCTACTAATTGATGGAGGCGCTAATATCAACGCCCAGGGTGGAGACTATGGGAACGCACTCCAGACAGCTTCACTACAAGGCCACGAGCAGATTGTGAAGCTGCTGATTGATGGAGGCGCTGATGTCAACGCCCAAGGTGGAGACTATGGGAACGCACTCCAGGCAGCTTCAGGAGGAGGCTACGAGCAGATTGTGAAGCTGCTGATTGATGGAGGCGCTAATGTCAACGCCCAGGGTGGACACTATGGGAACGCACTCCAGGTAGCTTCAGAAGGAGGCTACGAGCAGATTGTGAAGCTACTAATTAATAGAGGCGCTAATGTCAACGCCCAGGGTGAACACTATGGGAACGCACTCCAGGCAGCTTCAGAAGGAGGCCATGAGCAGATTGTGAAGCTACTAATTGATAAAGGCGCTAATGTCAACGCCCAGGGTGGATACTATGAGAACGCACTCCAGGCAGCTTCACTACGAGGCCACGAGCAGATTGTGAAGCTGCTGATCGACCGAGGAGCTGATATCGGTGTACAAGGTGGAGAGTATAGGAATCTGGCATCTACGTGCAACAGTCAAGGGCAACAAATAGAGAGCGAAGAGCCGGAGGTGCAGGCAACGCAGACAAGAAAGAGAGCACTTCACGAAGAGCATTCAGACATGCCTGTCAGCAACTCAACCATGTCTACTACTAAGAAACCAAAGTCAAAGCTAAGCTAGGAAAGACTGAAGTTAGTTAACCGAGGCGACTGGGGGCAAGAAACTTTGAGATATGTTCAATATAACCCTTCATGTCATTTATACTATCATTTCATTTTGCCTTTACCTACCCCTGCTGCCAACTCGGTATCTCCTCATCTAGTTGTCAAGTGGCACAACCTATCTTCTTTCATAGCATGGCAATAGATTACAGCCTGTACCGAAATATAGTAATAGTTTTTGATTATGTCATACTAAAGAAAAAAATAGCTTACAATTGCCCCCCCTGTTTAGCACTAAGACAGATCTAGCAGTTCCCCTGTCATTTGGGGCCGTGCGGGGAGAACACAGCTAGTTGTAATAATAAGAGCCGGAAACCGATTGTGCTCGCGCGGACTGTACGGTATTAATTTCTATGTACACCTCTCCCCCCTCCCCCACTTTCTAACAACACTACCTAGGTTATTTCAAGGATACATGATTCCATCACCATGCAACTTCCCGTGCCTCAAATCGGTAAACACGTCGAGTGGGTAATCCTTTTCGCTCAAATCTCTCCTCCAAGCATGCATCCGCTTGCTCAGCGCTCTATCTTCTCCAGTCAACTCTCTCTTGCCTAGCGTGCTGGTTGGGTAGCCACCTAGGCCACCCGCAATACAATGGCTTTTACCACCCCACGTGGTATCGGCCACGGCCTTCCAGATGGCCGTGACATCGACCGTCATGGCCTTGGTGTACAAGATGCGGCAATCCGAAGCCTCGTACACAAACTGCAGCGGTAGGCCGTTCTTGTCATGGTTTTTAATGTCGCTGTCGCGGATGCCATCGCGGAAGTTGACGTTGATTGGCTGGCCAGTGCTTGCGCGATTGAACACGACGTCGCTGAAGTAATCGCCGAGTTCAGTCTTTTGCAGCGCCTCGCTTTCTGCAACTGTGCTGTTGAGCTCGGTGACGGTGTATTGCACCAAGTCGCGGATGTAGGTCCAAGGGTAGTTGTTTGTGCCTTTGACCCCGCCCACGGCTTGCGTGATGCCGGAGCGTGGTCGCCCGCCGAGCGAGATGTACTTTACGCCTGCGCGTTGACGCATCAGTTCGGAAAAGATGGTGCAGGTGGATGCGCAGTAGCCGTCCGTTACGACAACTATATCCTTTGCTGCAAAAGGCTGTTCCTTGTAGTCTGATAGCGGGCCATGGCCGTGTACGTATATATCACCGCTGTTCAATGGGGTCAAGACGTCAGACAGGTTCCAGCGAAACAGGTTGGTAAACTTATCGCCTTGGAGGCTGAAGCCGGGCCCAAACGTGCTCTTCCAGCTGTCAAAATTCTTGGAATTGACATCCAGATTGGTGCGGTAGTTGAAGAACGATGATGCCACATCGTTATTCAAGGCGGCCAGTGTTTTGTTGTTGGTATCGTACACTCGTGGAAAGCTTCCGGCTACCTCGGAGAACTTCTTCCCAATGAGGTCGATGCTTTCAAAGGCGCGGATCCGATCAGCCGCAGCGTGTTCGATGTCGTTGGGGAAGAGGAGTTTGTACAAATCGTAGCCAAGCAAGATCGTTCCGCCACCATTGGCTTGCACGTCAATGACTAGCTTCTTCTTGCCAGCAGCTTTGGCCTTGGCTAGGAATGTAGTGGCCGTGTTTTGAAACTCTTTCTGCGCATCTATCCCGACAAACGACGGCACGGAGAGGACGGCGACGTCTGAGTACTTGTCCTCGAGGAAATAGCCGCCGATAAGGTTATGGATCTCACGAATTACTGGGGGTGGGTATCCAGGCGCAGGAATTGGTTTCGGTGCTGGAGTTGGGGTTGCAGAAGGTGTTGGAGCAGTACGGTTGCCACTGGGGGCTGATGGCGTTGGTTGTGGTCCGGTAAGGAAGCGCTTGTACACACTCGCGCCATCTGTAATACCAGTAAAAGGCACCAATACCTTTGCATAGTTTTCGTATTTCCTGCTGGTACCGTTCTCGAAAGTGAACTCGGTGGTGGCGCCAGGATAGACCCATCGTCCTCTTCCACTGCCTGCGAATGTGCCAATGCCAGACCCCACCGGACCCAGCGATACAGTAGCCAGTTCATAGAACACGTTATTGTATAGAGCATCCCGATCCTGGAGCGAGCCAAGTTGCGCCCATTTTTCCAGGAATTCCTTCGCGTCCTGGCCATTGATTTTGCGGATCGCAGATGATTTGAATGTAGAGTTGCCAAACGATTCAGCCAAAACATCAGCATACACAAACGCCTTGGGCAGCGCTTTTCCATCTTCGGAAACCGACACGATTGGCACTGGCCGCGCGTAGTTGAACACATTTCCCAAAACATCTGGAATATAGACAAAGTGGCCGTCGTGCGTGCTTTGTAACAGAGTGTAGAGCTCAAACCCAAACTAGATACCGTGAATAAGTTTCAAGACATATCGCATGTTGGAAAGATTCCGACTTACCGCGAACTCATTCTCGTACCGCCCACTCACGACCTTTCCTCGAATCCTCTTCAGCTCACCCCAGATGTCAACACTCGGCTGTACTTTCTCCGCGTACTCTTTTGGCGGATCTTTCAACCAGACAGTGTTGCTTTGCCATTTGAAGTATGGCACAACGCCATCGACCAAAGCGAGCGCGGCCGATTGATTGAATGGGACGGATGTAATACAGTCGTAAGCCAATTGCGCAGGAACAGTAGGCGTTGCAACCGAGCTTTGCGTTGCTACGGAGGCGCTCACTGCCGCACACGGGCTGCCTCCATACTGACGAGACTGGAGGGGTGAAGAGAGCGCGACCGAAGCAAATAAAATGCTAGCCAAAGCACTAAATAAACGAGACATTATGGGCTCAACGGCGCGAACTGTCGCCCAATTGCTCTGGGAGGGGAAAAGCAAAAGTGGGTAAAGGGATTCATCTTATATATTCCACTGCTTGTTTTACCGCGGACCGGGACATGCACGAGCTCAAGTTGTTATTTCGGCCTCATTTGATAGACATGATAGCTGCAGCTAACCTTGTACGCGAACCCTTGTTCATGAGGCAATACGCGGTGCAGCGAATGAGCGACAAGAGCCTCATCGCCGCTAGATTAAATTGGGCACCGGGTCGATCAACAAAGGAAGCTAGACTCGGCGTGCGTTCGTGTTGGCCAAGTACTAGTTTTTCGTTCAACGCGACTTCAAAATATGAGGTTTGAGTGGTGTGGGCACGAGACTTAATGTGGTAGCGAAACGGTGGATGGGATGCTAGTTGCAGAAAAGGTTTGACATGGCTGAAAGAGTTGCAGCGTTAGCATGGGCTTGGAGGTGAGGACGAAGCTTATACAAGCATCGTACCTAGCATTCCTTCATGTAACTAGGCTGAAGGAGGAAGGTGGAAATTACACCGAGTTACATCTGCATCTTTTATGCTATTATCGATCGACATTCCGGGTGTTGCGAAAGCAGCTTCCCGAATGGCGTTGGTGTTGCATCTAAAGGACTAAGGAATAAAATTCAGACCGACCTCAGATCGGACTTAAAATGAGAATTGTTCTAATGTATTATAAAGCGTCAAAGAGATGGATTCCGTTCTCCTCTTCTGACTGCAGGAGATGCAACTCATAGCCCATAACCTTTTCCAGTCTGCGTAATCCCTCAATGATGACCAAAACCTGTCTCAACTCCTTGACCTTGATCATCCCTTCCAAAAATTGGCAGCGGATTGTCCTCATCAAAGCTCGTGTATAACAATCCTGGAAATGCTGATCCAGAAGTACCCAACGAGTTGGTGAACGGGTCTGAATAGGCAGGAGCGAAAGCATCTCTCGCAGGGTTTGGATCTGTGTACAACACCTGATCTGATTGAAATTGCGGTGCATCTAGTGGAATATCTGCGTATAATCCCTGGTCTGGGGTGAAATTACCATGGGCGTCTGGGGCTGTATAGGTATTTTGAGAATAAGGTGTGAATATATCCTGGGCTGCAGCCGCTGTAGCGACGGCGGTGGCTTGGGCATCTTCTTGAAAGAGATCTGAAGTGTCCTGTACGAAGTTTTAGTATGTCAAAGTAATAGCCAGAAACTGCCAAGGGGAGATTGCTATAGAATTGAACTCACCATCTTTTTATTGAAACCCTGAACCTTCAGCAAATTCATTACAAGCGAATATGCACGTTCTGCCATTCTGTTGTTGGTGCTCATGGCGCGCAGCCATCGCACCAGCCTTTTCAACGAAAACACAATCTCTTCACGGTCATGCGGGAGCTGGAGTGTTTCAAGGGATATCTCAAGGAGTAAAACCATTAGGCTCTGCATGATAGTATGTACCATGATCCACCAAGGTCCTATTTTGTATAAAATCGTGAGATGTAATTGCGGATCGTTGGGCAAGAGTCTCGAAACAGATTTTGCAGACTCCACGCAGGCAAATGCCGTTTTTTGGTTGAATTCATTGGATTTGGCAGTCTGATTGATGATGCGTCGATCAAGCCGACAAAGGCATGGTCGCGTGATGAGGATTAGAGTGGTGTGGTAGAGGATGTTGAGGGTATTGCGCTCGCGCTCGTACCGTTGGTCAGCGATTCCTCTTCGTGTGTAGAAACTGAATCTCTCAGGCAGTGACATTGCCCATAGTTCAAGCTCTTCAGTCAGTCGAACTATTTTCTGCTGAATGTCTTGCCAAGATTCAGCCACAATTTTTGCGGTGTACAAATTCAAACTATCCTCGGTGATTTTACCCAACTGAATTAAATTTTTCAAGTAAGAGCCAGCATTTGCTGGTTCGGGACTTGATGTAGAGGAATCATGCATCGATTGGTTTGGCGAATTAGGAGAGTGATGGGATGTAACCGGCCTTGTCGGAGTGAAGAGACCAGCATACGCTCTCGACTCGCCCCCAAACCGCGAACTGATGATGGCTTCTTCAATATCCTCTGTAGAGATTGGGAGCGGGAGCTGCACCGAACAAGTCCTGTTGATGCCAATATTTGGACGACCAGTCATGCTAGCCAGAAGCGTTTCGAGTGTGTAGTGAGCCCACCAGATCCGGGCTAGGTTTTCTTTATGTGCAATTCCTGTGCCTCGGTCTTCGTTACGAATGTGAAGTCCAAGCGCGTACCCAAATCTTAGTGCCATACCTGACAAGATCCAGGATCGATTGATGTGGCCAATGGTCATGTAGTAGAAAGAGAATAAGCCTATATTCTTTCAGTCTCGGACTATAACTAGGGGGGGGGGGGGGGTTAAAAAAAGATTATTACCTGTGGTTTGCATCTGAGCAAGATCTGGGTGTGTAAACCACCAGGGGTCTTTCAGACTGAGCGTCCACGCTCTCGAGTGGTAGAGCAAATGATCACGTGGATCCCCGCACCAGTCGGCTAGCGTTAGATGGGAGTATACAGCTCCAATGGCAAACACTAAATTCATCTGCGCTCGCCATTGCCGTGTTATTTCGTAAGCTTTACCGTAATTCGTTGCGGCATAATCTATAGTAGGAATTGTAAGCGTCTGGGTTGTGTAACATTGAGGAGTCTAGGCATCTTGGGCTCACATACAACGATAGAAGTGGTGGAGGAAGGCTTTCGTTGACAAGAAGGGAAAAGTATTATGGCAGGTCTCCAGATATACCTGCAGAAGCTTTTCTGCAACTTCGAAGGCAGGAAGCTCGAATGGATCCGCTTCGAGGTCCAAGCCGCTGCGTTCATCATCAAGAAAATAACTTGCTTTGTTGGTACGCATCAACACCTTGGGTGTCTTAGTTTGGCGTTGTCTCATCGCCGTCAAACGTTCAGCTGTTGCTGCAAGATCCCGGCCGGGTGGCCCATATGGTCCCGTGTGGTTTTCGCCAGCACCACGCGTGTGTAACTCGCGGAGCCATTGAATCTCAGAAGCTTTGCCAATGAAACCTGTAGCACGGGTTTGTTCATCTTGCATGAGGTCTTCATCCAACAGGTCGAGGTCTGCGGAGCTTCCTACCTCAGCACTCACATAAGCCTCTTCTCCAGCTTCGGGTTCACTATGTTTTTCTGGACATTTTTGTAGCGTAGATGCTGCATCGGCAACGTCGTCAACAGCCCACGTGTCATTAGTGATGCCATTTTAGGTATGAGATGAATACTTACTGATCCAAGGAGATGATCAATTCTCCTCTGCCCTGAAGCGGAGACGTGGTCTCGAAGATCTCGGAGGAGGGCAATCATATCCTGGTTGTGGCCAGTGGCACTGCGAGCATTAATGTTAAGGACTAGGGTGTAACGCCAACTCAGCCTACGTTTTGAGCCTGTCTTTTCGGCTTGAGACATAGACACATGGAGCAGCGCCCTCAGCGCAATTGGCACATCGAGGAGTTGCGCCATTGCATTTAATTTTTCGACTCCGACAAGGTAGACAGGCACGGTTGACCCTGCCTTGTCGGGTGGCGTTGGCTTTTCGGGGCGGCTCGCGTTGTTGGGACAATTTCGGAATACCAACTTTGGCTTGTCCAGAGGTAGATGCAGCAGACAAATACATGTCGAGGATGGGTTGAGTGGAAAAAGAGAATGGGGATGGATATTTGCAAAGGCTCTGGCTGAGGTAGATGTATGTTGGCGACTGACATTCCCTACGTTACCTAGATAGCATATGCGAAACCTCATTGGTAGGAGTACAAGGCCGAGTTGCTGGTGGCAGACGTCAATTTGCTTCTTGTGCAGGCATGATGACGTAGGCGACGCACGAGGATGCTCCGGCGAGCTGGTTTCACTGTGAGATTACCTGAAGATGTCATATTGATCTGCAAGTGTCCAGTTTAGGTGTTTAGGTATTTGTATAGACGTCAATGTCAATGGCAAGTCGATAGAACTTTAGACTGGGCACGTGACTTAGTTGTCAGCCAGCCACCACCTACGCCCACTAGGTACTAGGTGCCTAATTCCTATGGTCGCTTTGACATACACCATGGCCAACACCAGCAACAGCGTGACGACCGTGACGACCGCCCAAGAGGCCGAAAGCCATTACTTTGCCAACGAGCCGACGCCCAAGGACCTGCCGACAAACACCACCCTCGCCCGTGAATTCATCGGCCGTCATGCTGCTGATGGCCGCCGTGTGGTGCTGGTAACTTCGGGCGGCACCACAGTGCCCCTAGAGACGCAAACGGTGCGCTACATTGACAACTTCTCCGCGGGCACGCGCGGAGCAACGAGCGCCGAGTACTTCCTCGCCCACGGCTATGCCGTCATATTCCTGCATCGCCAGTTCTCCCTCTTGCCTTACTCGCGCCACTACTCGCACAACACCCACTCTTTCCTCGACTACATGAAGGAGGAGAATGGCCGGGTTGTTGTTGACGAGCAGCACCAGGACGAAATGCTGCGCGTGCTGCGCCAGTATGCCGAGGTCAAGCGCGAGAACAAGCTGCTAATCCTTTCCTACGTGACCATCACCGAGTATCTGTGGAACCTGCGTGAGGTCGCCAAGCTGATGCGCCCACTGGGCCCCACCGCCATGTTCTACCTCGCCGCCGCCGTCTCTGACTTCTTTGTCCCCCAGGATCGCATGGTCGAGCACAAAATCCAGTCCAACGAGGAGTTCCTGGGTACCGCAAGTGGGCCTGACGGGAAGCCTCCAGCTGCGCGCACCGAGGGCAAGAGTCTGATCATCGACCTTGAGCCTGTACCCAAGTTCCTCAAACAGCTGGTAGACGGTTGGGCCCCCGAAGCCATGATCGTAAGCTTCAAGCTAGAAACAGATCCTTCGCTGTTGGTTGCAAAGGCCCAGTACTCGCTGAACAAGTACTCGCATCATCTTGTCATTGGCAATCTGCTCCACACCCGGAAATGGGAAGTTGTCTTCGTTTCAGAACTAGACGGAGAGAAGTGGATACGAGTCCCTCGCAGCCGCAGAACAAAGAGTTTCTCAGGTTTGCAATCCCTGGTAGGTTCTGCTGACCACCTATCCAATAAGGAAGACTTTGATGCAGATGAATCCCCCGACACAGCTGGAGGGATCCCTCAAGGTGAGCCAGCACTGGAGATCGAATCTGTCATCATTCCAGAGATCGAACTGATACATACCAAACTCATACAACAAGCTCAATCAAGAGCCGGGGGTTCATAGCATGGTCATAGAGAAGGAGGCTGTGTCAATACTACCTCTCTATACACCAACCCAGTCATTTTCGCTGGTAAAAATAAAAACTGCTACTCTACCTTGCCTCACTATCAACTATCTTATTGAAGTATTGATGCTGTGGAAACCACGTACAAACAGATTTCAACCCCCAAAACACCAACTTCTTCATTATTTGCCATTTGTATCATACCTCTATCAAATCAATTAAACATATGAGCATAAACAAATTCACCAGCACCAAAAAACGCCTCTAACTGCCATCCTAGACACCAAACATATTGCCAACCAAACTAGGGAAGAAGTTGAATAGTCAATCTGAAGGCTCTACCCCTTGTTGGAGCCTATGATATAAAAGGCTAACATAGCAATGCGATCAAGTAGCTCAAGAATGAGGAAACCATTTGTATGTATTTGATTATTGGGAATGGCACACCACCATGTCAGTAGAGTTTGGACTATGCAGGGTGTTCATGTTTTACGCACTAGACAGCATGCATACAGAAGCCTACACAATCTAGATACTCTCCAAAAGTAACCAGCTATTTTGCCACGCTTTCGACAACATTTCTCCCAGATGAATTTACCCTTGCTAGCATCCGAAAGAAACCAAAGGCGCGTAGGATGGAGATAGCCGGTGCAAACGACTACGTTATTTCAGCTGTAGGAATCTTAGAAGACCCTGAGACGAAAAATGTCATCGTGGGCCGTAACTAAACCAATAACAGAAATATTGGTCACTGATAAAAATGATAAAGATTTGTGAACAAGATTTCGACGTGAGGCACCGACCCTCTGTTCACCGTATTTGACATACCAAAGGAGCGTTGCAGTTGGTTTCTGCATTTAGAACCATTCACGATAGCTCAAACATGTTATAGTTGGGGAATGAACGTGTTGGTTGATGAGATGTTCTAACATCTCAAGATGTCCACCGATACAATTTCCCTAGAATTCATCTGTGTTGTTTAAGATCTCACCGTCGTTACCCGAACCCCACTGTACTTACATATCTGAACACTGCTTCATCAGCTTATTCGTGGCTTGGGAATCAGATTGCTGCGTACGGACGTTCTTCTTTCACTTTATTGGGGCAATGCATGTATGTTTAACATAAGCCTCCATGGGAGTAGTTTATATTCAGGTGAGTAAAAAGCTATTTCTGCTATCGCTACATGCTAGGATGCCTCAGCTGAGTGAGTTTTGAGTGTACCAACCAGAAAGTTATCTTAGATATTTTACTGTCGATTGGGCTGGATGATTACTCTCCAACAACTTAATCATAGCTCTTTTATTCGGCTATATTTCCTTCCTTTCCCTCAGTTGCTTGGATGAGGGTTCCGTAACGAGTGCCATGAGTAGGATCTTTGACAAATCCGATCACATCCGGGCTTCAAAGAACATACTATCAGCGTCGAATGATTTGCCAACCACTAACACCAACACCCACTACAAGCAATAGCGCGTTAAAACCAGCCATCATATAGAAAGGTGATCCTGGCCCTGTGCTATCGAACATTGCCCCTCCTGCCTTTGTTAAAAGTAGGATGCCGAAGCCGCCCAGCAAGCTGTATGTCCCCGCTATTGATCCTTTGATATGGTTGTGTGATTTCGTTTCGAGAGGCGAACTGCGGTTTGATGGTAGGAGGGGCGCGTTTTCATCCACCGGCGTAATGGGGGCACTGGATGGTGGGCTAGCACTAGCAGAAGGGTGCGAAGCAGCACTCGTCGACTCGGTAGTGTGAGTTAGATGTGAAGGTTTGGTCTCATCGTTGTTGATGCCGCGACCAAGCAAGGCCAGAGAGCAAACAATGGCACCAATCTGGCTGATACCAAGGAGTGCTACGATGAAGAAGATAGCGCCTGTTCCATCTTCACTATGGTAATCAGGGCTCTTCAGCGATCCAAACCATGAGTAGCCAACTATGCCGGCTACAGCTGCTACCAACAACGGCATGTTGTACTTTGGAAATCGACCAGATAGGTAGCCGAAAAGCGGGGCGCATACAAGGGCAATGAGCTGGCTGATCCCGGTTAGCATGGCAGCCAAATTGTATGCTTCTGGACAAGCATTTTTGATATCTGAGGGGTTCGATGTGTCGACCTTGCAGCGTCCGATTTGTAGAAAGTAGTGGTTCGTAAAGAGCGGAATGAATAGGGAAATGGCAACAGACGATGCTCGAGCAACGAAGCCTCCCACATATCCAAGTCCAATGTTTGGCGAAGAGATGCCTAGGCAAACGCTCTCCCAGAACAAGCGGGGATACACGAGGACAAGGCCACGAGTGGAGCGTGTCGCAGATTCCTTGTCCTCCTCATTAGCAGCAAGGCGTTTCCAGCCCTTGCCGTCTTCACCTGGTAGATTTCGCAAACCAAAGAAGCAGCCTAATGCAACTAGCATGGCAATTGCTCCCACGACATAGAAGGCATCTGCGACAGCTGCCGCCGGAGTCTCACCGGCGTCATGGAATCGAGTTGGGAGTGGCAGAAACACGAGTAGTGCGACCAGCGCCCCACAACCGGTGAAGACACCAACCAGTCCTGCTAGCTGGGACGTAGACGCTCCAGTGTCCTTCTTTGCCTGCACACTGACCGGCGGCTCTTGTGAGCTTGACCGGAAGCTTGCGGGTGTGATTGTGACTTCGGATGAGATGGAGGGCGTGACGGCATGTGAGGCGCCATTTGAACGTCGCGTAGGGGATCGCGGATCCTGTACGACTTTGACGAATGTCATTGCTGGGAGGACAGCTGTCACCATAGTTGCTCTAGTTCAATAGATATCAGCAACTGCTGTGTTGTGACCAGCACGACCGACGACCTTGGAGGCACTTACGTGGCGCTGCCTCCCAAACTGAAGAGAACCCGAGCCAACAGAAGCTCTGGATACACATTCTTTGCCTGTACAAAGATGCATAGTGCGAGTCCGACAATGGCGTAGCCTAGTACAGCAACACTTCGCACTCCCACGCGATCGCTCAAAAGCCCCCATGCTGGACAGGCTACCAGCGCGACCAGCTCATCAACAAAGCCCAGCGTACCTACCGCATCGCCGACATTGTGCGATTGCCCTATGCGCTGGGTGATGACGAAAGATATGGAGCTGTTCAGGAAGACCAGGAAGCTGATGCTGAAGAGTGCAACACCAAATAGGTACGAAGCAACCTGACTTCTCGATGCGGTCAGGTGAAATCCCAACATGGTAACCTAGGGAGTTTGGTGATGAGCTCACACGAGCTTGATGAGGCTATCTTGGTGACATGGACATTGCGATGGATGGTCAACTACCAAACAAGTTGAATTCGCCAAGCTTCCTCACTAAGTGGGCCCACCAGCAAGGTACTCTGCTGTACCCCACGCGTGTGAAATCAAGCATGGAAATTCAAGTCATACTAACTACGCATAAACTACACTCCCTTATACACCCTGTCTGATGATCCGCATTGTACATCTACTGGAAAGGTAAGTAAAAAAGCAGACAACACATTGTCCGTGCCAACACCATCACAAATACCCAAGCCATGCAGACAAGCCAAAACCCAATTTCAAAACATTTCCGTATCCCGGACCCATTGCATGAATATCTGAATCATCCAAAGCCCAAAGTCAAAGTCACATACTCTCTCGCCTGCAAGCCAAGCCCTTGTTCTCCGTGCATCACCGGATCCCCACGCCGGAAGCAGGCGCATGTCCGGCAGGCGCCAGCGACTAAACGATCTGTCCTCTCAAACCTTGCCCCAGCCCAAGGCCTTATCTCGACCCTGATTAGGGCCCCAGTAGGTGCGGCTCTCTTTGTATTCACCGCGCTCGAAGCCCTCGTTGAACAATTCACGGGCTTTCGCGACGCGTGCATCGTCACGTGGAATGAGGTCGAATTTGAAGGGGATCGGCTTTGCAATGAGGAAGATGGAGTAATGGAGCGTTGGGTCCGTCGGCTTTTGGCTGAGGTCGCCCCATTCCAAGGGCTTGTAGGCTGGTGAGACGAGCTTTGTCAACTTGGCCTCTGGTTTGGTGGTAGTAGCGGCAGTCCCAGGATAGCTATACTTGGATAGAATCTTGTCTTCCATCGTAACAGGCTTGGTTGTGTTGACACCGGCGTTAAGCTCCTCGTTGGAGATGGATGCCTTTTCATTCATACCGATTTTCTGTTCCTTTGGTGTGGTTGCGCCTGGCGTCCAGGTGTCCCCAGCTTTCCGCGAGATGTTGAATAACCATGCAATTGATCCGATACCGATCAGGAGGTCCTCGTCAGAAACAGCCTGACCTTGACAAGTTCTTCTTCCATAGCCAAACTGTGTTGAGTTGATGATAGTCGGAAATTGGGTAAGTGGTTCTTGGTATGTCGGGTAGCCTGGCTCGATCCATCGAAGCGGGTTGAATGCCTCAGGGTCTGGGAACATTTCGGGGTCCCGTGAAATGGCCCTGGATTAGCACAGTTAGTAAGTACAGTTATTTGAAACAAAGGCTATACTCACCACTCAAGTGGATGCATAGTGCTGCCTTTGGGAATGTGGTAGCCATTATATTCGTCATCCTGGATGAGATAATGAGGAATGCCAGTTGGGACTGGAGGACGCCATCGGATACATTCGCGAATAATGGCGCGAAGGAAAGGCAGGTTTGGCCGGTCTTCAGAGACAGGAAGTCGATCTCCACACACACGATCTAGTTCTTCGTGCAACATTGGTAGGTATTGGGGATAATAAGTCATAGCCAGACAGAATGTTTGCATGGGTGCGGCGATAGTGAGAGCGCCTGCAATACCGTGCATACCAACAGCATATGCACCTTCAAGGTCAGACTTGAAACCCCATTTGCTTTGGTTGTCAAAGAAGATTTTCATCCAAGATGGTGGAGCCGTCTTTTCCTTGATCTCTTTCTGAACTTGTAGTTGCATCTCTTGAAACCATGCTCGCTCGGTGTTCGCACGTTTCCTCTCCCATGCCTTGGCTGGAGATAGCCAGTCGGGAAGCGCCATCAAGAAGGGCAGCTTATTACCCAGCGCGCCAGTAGGGGATACACCGATTAGAAGCTCGCGTGCACGCTGCTTCAACTCGTCACTTGCTTCGCTATGGCCCCAGGCTAGTCGACAGGTGACACGGGAGATGAATGATTCAAGCGCATGATTATACTGTTCCGGCTCATCCAGCAGTTCTACGAGCAATCGCTTAGCTTCCAGCTCCGGGTATCGATGGAAATGGGCCTGTTCTGATTCGCGCATAATAATGTTCGCAAATTTCCTTTGGCGTGTGTGGCCATCTGAGAAGCGTTAGAGAGATAGAGTTTTGGATGAATGACGTGGTCATTACCATTCCTACTGAGAAGTGGTAGGTATTGTGCACTTGTACGATTATCGTTTATCAAGGCAGGTATGTGCGGTCGGTCAGAGTATATAGCTGCTTTTTTGGACAACAGATCTGTGGCAATCTGGTCTGTGGAAATCCAAACGTGATTGTGTCCGGCCAAATTGACGTTGTAGATAGGGCCATACTCTTTGCCCCATTCCGCAAATTTGATGAACGGGTTTTTCTCGGGAACATCAGGGACAGACCCAATGATCGGATATCCTAGTAGGTATCATGTTAGTATAGCCATTGTTCTCATTACAGTATTTATGGTAGAGAAGTGCCCTGCCAATGAATGAGTGGGTCATACCTTTGGGGCCTGGTAGCGGCTTCAAACCTTTCGGTACTCTATGACGACGACATATGTCCCAGTACTTGTAAAGTGCATATGCACCCAGGAAAATAGCTGCTAAAAGCAGGGTAGGAAGTGCCATGATAGCGAGATTTATCCACGATGGGCTTACTCCCACAGTACCACGGTTTCCTGAGCTAAAGTATATGAGCGATCTCCAAACCTTTTATGTGGGACTCTGAGCACCTCGCATACTACATATAGGAACTGCGAGAGATAGCGACCCCACTAAGCTCGTGTCAACGCCCAAGCCAAGGTTAGCAGGGAGTTTCAATTGCCGATTCACCGTGTGGCCACAGATCTAACGATGCGTGTCAGATTCAGCAAACAGATCTAGCCTCTGACATTCCATAAATCATGGTGCCGGCTAGCGTTTGTCGCTTGATTGCGTTTGAAGGCTGTGCTAAACCTTGAATCAAACGCCAGGTCGGGAACATGCAGCGGTGATGGTTGTACCTGCCGCACTCGCTGCATACTATGGTCTGGAATTTCCACGTTCCCATTATTTAAGATCTATAAATGATAGGCTTCCATATTTTCTTACGATCATTGCTTACGCCCGGCATACGACACGATAAAAAAGCTGCTGGATCAAGTTTGTCCGGTCTGGTCGCTTATCGGGAAGACAGTCTCTTGCGTTGGTGACTTGGTAAATGACATGAAAAGATTAGCAGCCGTCCATACGAGTAAGCTGATATCGCTTTAAGGTGAGAGAAGCTATCCGATTCATCCGACACCGAGCGTGTTGAGAGGCAGGCTGTGTTTGGTCGTCGTGTAGTCAGAGTGAAGGTCGATACTCACATGTGGACCTAATCTATTTTGAGCAGCATTCTATGGCGCAACGGGCTTATTTCGCCCAAACAGGCTAGAGAGGGAAAGCTTGAAACGCAGATCGCGCCTGATCTGCGTCCACATTTACACGGGTGAGGAGAGCCGACAACAAAGTCCGCCAAACATATTTCTTGAATCAACTTATTTCAATCGCTTGAGGTACGTCAATGGCTTAATGACCATCACACACGGCAAAGGCCTCGGCGGTAATCAGCTCCTCGATGCCGACTTTGCGATGCACACCTGTCGATAGTCCGGGCTGAGCTGAGCTAGGTGTTGTCTCTTGTTCATGCTTGAAGTATAAAATAGATAATATACTCGTAAATATTTTATCTGGGAGTCTTGTATTACTCCAGCTATCCTTATTAATACCTTGAAAGAAGGTTGTAGGCACCTTGTTGTCGCCGTTGCTATATCTCAAGTGGTTAATGTCCCACTTTTCCGGTTGACTGAGAGGTTGTGCATTCAACTTTCAAAAAGCCTCAAAAGGAATCTATATTTGTGGTTCCCGAAACATGGCGCAAGCCGTCATAGCATGAGCTATTGAACGGTGCAACACTAGCATACCTGCCGCTGTCGCTGAACCAACGTTGACGAAAATAGTCCTCAATTTCTACTAGTACATGTTTAGTACACTCTTAGAGCCATACTCCGACCTCAGTTCACCTGCAATCCTCGACCCCTTATCATGAAGTATTTTAGAGTTGAAAATGAGTAGCGGTTTGCAGCTGAAATAGGGCTCAAGCAGGTTATCGGCGTTAGTTTAAGATGGCGACGACTACTCGTCGCAATTGCGAGATAGCAGAGATAATTGAGTGAAAGTGCCAAGCTTACCTATGGACTCTACTAACTACACCTCTATTTTCCCTCGTCTGCGCCGAGGGGCAGTATAACCTCTCGAGCCACCATCAATGAGACTCTAGTAGACGATATACCCATGTTGTACACTCGTGCACCTACCTCACTTCCCTCAATCCCTCAGCCGCCACAATGCGAGCAGGTTCTTTTCCGCCATCCTGGCTACGACGATAGCAACAATGTACTTTTTAAGCTCTATGCGGTCGACAGTCACAATGAGGCACGGCAACGACCGGGCCTCTATGCGCAGTTTGCACTTGATGCATGCGCTGTCATCGCAGGAAATCGCACAGACGGCTGGTTGTCAATCTTGCGTGATCCTGACACCGCGCGCGGCGCCCGTATTGACGCTACTAGCATGTTGCATGAGCGCAACTATTACTTCCACCTCGACCGCAAGGACGGCACTGATGGTGATGGTGATGGTGATGGCGATGAACCGTATGCCATTGTTCCCACGTTTCGCGAATGGCGATTCCCCCACGACCACCTCCCTGCCCATTGGCAGCAACTTCCGCAAGCTGCTCCGCCGAACCATATCGCCTCGCCTTCCAACCTCACTGTCACCTTGCAAATACGCGACGGCTCCTGTCGTATAAGCGGATGTCAAGAAGAACTACAAGTGGCGCACGTTGTGCCGCGAGCCGAACTAGACTGGTGGAAGGGCAATAATATGTCTCGATATAACCTTTGTCTAGCGGACACAATCGACGACACCAAAAACGCGCTGCTACTACGGGCTGACCTTCACATCGCCTTTGACAAGGTCTGATTCACTTTCGTACCAAAGCCCGCATGCGATGGTAGTGGGATGCGGCTGTTCTTCCACCTTCTCACGACCTCGCCGGGGTACGAGCATTTTTACCATAATCGAGAGCTTCATACCTCGGCCATTGGCGTCGAGATGTTGTACGCGCGCTTCGCATGGTCGCTTTTCCCGTTACTGAGCGGCTTTCTCTCGTGTAGGACAAATCGACGCCTGATTATTCGTGCTGCTGTTGACAGCCTACCTGATTGCCGTGGCTTCTTCGCCGCCTCCTTCTGTGAGCAGTTTTCCATTTCAGCAACTAGAAGACGATCACAGAGCCCGAAGAAACGCAAGCCAGATAACGAGTCCGTGGTTGATAGTATTTCCACAGGTGATGCTGAAGTTTGTGAGCAAGAATTGGTGCAAGACGATCCAAAGATATCTATTTCTGCATCAAACCACCGAAAACGTCCTTTCAATGATGCGGACACCAAATCAAACGTGTCGTCCCGGGGTGGCAAGCGTGGCCGACGGCAAGAAGTGTCGCGGTCATCTTCAGTTCCACGCGCATTATCCCCCAGCAATATTCTATCTGATCACTCAGATGCGTCCTCGATGACGTCGCCTAATATTCCGCCACTAGCACAAGAATGGTTAAAGAAAGAACGCCAACGCTCAGATACACAAAACAGGTGGGCAGAAGAGAAGCGCTGGGCACGAGAAGTGTGGGCTGGCAAGTCCCTCTCTAGTCACGAAGTTATGCGATGGCTCGAGGTGAGTGGATATGATGTTAGGGATACAGAGTTAGAACGCGGGTGAAGAGTCTGAGCTATAGCAGCCAGGCGACAACAAGGTGCCTATAACCTTCTTTCAAGATATTAATAAGGATAGCTGGAGTAATACAAGACTCCCAGATCAAATATTTACGAGTATATTATTGAATACATCAAGCATGAACGTTATTTTCCCACTTTTCAAGTTAAGCGAGCGCCGGGCCTCACCAACTTTGCGCACCCATCTTATCTCAACTCACAATGGCTCAACGCTACGCTACTCAGTTAACTTCAAATGAAGCAGATATCCAGCTTGCTATCTCATCTATTGAATCAAACCAAATTCAAGGCAATTGGCGCGCTGCTGCGCGACGCGATTGCCAGCCTAACTCAAGGAAGCTTAGCCAGCTAGAGGAGGAGGTAATAGTTGATCATATCCTCAATCTGGATTCTCGTGGTTTTGCCCCATCTCTGGCTGCTGTGCGTGAGATGGCTGATAAGCTACTGGCTGATAAGCTACTCACTCAGCGTGGAGGCAAACCTACTGGCGTCCACTGGGCGCGCATCAACCGCCCATATGATAGGCAACGAGCTCTATGTGAGGACCCAGTCGCTATAAGTAGCTGGTTTGAGCTAGTATAACGCACCAAAGCTACGTATAGGATAGCTGATGAAGACGTCTATAACTTTGACGAGGCTGGCTTTATAATAGGCAAGATTCAGACTTAACTTGTCGTTACTAGGTTAGAGAAGGGAGGCCAGCCAAAGGCTATTCAGCCAGGCAATCGTGAGTAGGTAATAGTAATCCAGGCAATCAACGCTGCTAGCTGGACAGTCCCACCGTTCCTTATCTTCGCCGGCAAGTACCACCTCTCTACTTAGTATGAGGAAGACTATATCCCACGAGATCAGGCCATCGCAGTTAGCGATAATGGTTGGACGACAAATAAGTTAGGAGTTGAGTAGCTTAAGCACAACGAGTATACAAAGAACTAGGTAGTTAGCGCGCGTCGGCTACTTATACTTGGTGGTTATGGTAGCCACCAGTCTCTTGAGTTTCGCGAGATCTGTAGAGAAAACAATATCTATACGCTCTGTATGCCAGCTCACTCATCTCACCTACTACAGCCTCTTAATGTTGGCTACTTCTCTCTATTAAAGAAGGCGCATAGCCGTTAGATTGAGGGCCTAATCTGGAACTATATCAATCACCTCACCAGCCTTCTGCGCAGCCTTTAACTAGGCCTTTATAAGGGCAAATATTTGCTTAGCTTTTTAAGCTACTGGCCTTGTTCTGCTTTAGCTAGAAGTAGTAACCTCGAGACTTAATATCCAGCTCCGTACGCCTACTCCAATTACCCTAGCTCTACTAGAGGCTCCCTGGGTAGCTTGTACGCCGAGTAACGTACGTGAACTAGAGGCTCAGTCAACGCTTATACGTGAGCGCGTACGCCAACATAAGAGCTTATTGCCAGCGTCGATTATTGACGCAATCAATCAACTCAAAAAAGGAGCTCATAGAATAATGCTATTAGCTGAGTTGATGCAAGATCAGATCTCCAGTCTTGAGAGAGCCAATGAGGCAGCCAACAGGCATAGATCACGAAAAAAGAAGCGGATTCAGAAGCAAGGAGCCTTAAAAAAGGGAAAAGGAGAGGATATACTCGCTCAGAGAGAGGCTGTGCAGCGTCAAGTCAGTAAACAGCACCAAGATGGAGAGGAATCAGACGTTGGTGAGGCCCGGCGCTTGCTTGTATCCGGCGCTCGCTTATAAACTACGTTATGCAGATTCATTTCATGTGTGAAATAAGGTATGTCCACCCTTACTAGATATTCATATTTGCTTTTCCGCCCAAAGAACGCCATCCATTATGAGGTTTTGTCCCACCACCTAACACAATCATCTACCCTAAGCCATACCATGAGCCTTGAGTATGTCAACTATGCCTTCTGTTCAACCATCTTCACGCCTTCCTGCTCCACCAAGCCCCGAATGATGTTGCATATGTCCTTCTTGTACGGGGCGACGATGCCAGGCTGACGTATAGCGGGATGCCCATCTATAAGCAGCTGGGTCGCGATGCCGCATGTCACGCCGACAGATAGAGCCATGCCAGAGAAGCGCTCTGGGTCCCCAAGGAGCTCTAGCGTGGAAGTGAATGTCTCCTGTAGTTAGCCGTTAAAAGAAGAAGACAAAGACGTTCACAGGGGACATACCTTATTTCCATCGGACCATTCAACAACGAACTTGTGCTGAAGCATGACCAGATCACGCTCGCCAGGACCAAAGCTCACGAGCTTCTCCAGCTGTCCACAGAGGGTGTCCAGGAGGTTGTAGCCGACGATGACAGCCTTCTCAGAGGACAGAATACCCATCCATTTCATGCCGGAGATAATGCGCTCACTCTCTTGGGCGTTCGGGAACTTGGCGATCTCTTTGATCTTGGATACGAGAGACCTGGTTCGGAGTCAGCTACCCTATCACTGGAAGACAAAAAGCGACTCACTCCTCATTAGCGCCCGAGGCGCCAACAATTTTCTGTTGAATCTCTGCCCAGGTCATGCCATCATTCAGCCACTCTTTCTTGTCTTGCTCCAGCCATCCCAGGTTCGCTAAGGCCATCACGAAGGCTGGATTGCCCTTATAGCGAAGTGAACCACGGATAACAGTTTTAGCTTCTGGGATGTTGTAGAAGTCCCGGAAGGGAACAGAATCTCGATTCGCATAAGCAACGAAGTCATACCCATCCAAGACATGGTAGGGCACAGCGGTAGCCATGAGGTCCTCGGAGGAGATATTCACAATGCGGCCGTCTTCAGGTATCTAGCGGAGTTGCACTAGGAGAGAAGAGCGCCGCGCGGGGACCACGAGAACTTGAAGCCGAGAGGATTGCCCGCACAGTCTGGTGCGTGGAGACCACCGCAGTACGAATAGAACTCGAGAACCTTGCCACCCTTTGCGTGGACCTCATCAATCTTCTTGATCGCGAAGAGATGGTCGACACCAGGATCGACCCCGACTTCGTTCAAGACGGTGATACCGGCACGTTTGGCGGGTTCGTCCAGTTTGCGCATCGCATCAGAGACATAGCTCGTGGTAACAACGTGAGTGCGACCTGCGATCGCGGCCTCGATGACAGTAGGGTGATGGATGTACGGGATCAGGGAAATGACCACATCGTGCTCTGCAACGTGATCGTGAAGGGATTCAGTGTTGGCGGCGTTGAGCGCAATAGCGTGGGTGTTGGGAAATCCGGCCGCGAGCTCCTGCGCCTTGCTGAGGGTTCGGCAGCCTATGGCATGTCAGTTTCTTTTGGGAGGTGCGTCCAGTAATCTTACCTAGAGTGATCTTGTTCTTCGGGTTACGAGTGAGGTACTCCAGACAAGGCGGTGCTACCATGTCACTACCAAGGACAAGGATTTTCATAGACGCCATAGTGGAGGTGAAGGTAATTGCTAGCGAAAAGGTAATTAGGTAGTAGGATAAGTAGAGTCTTAGAAGATAATTATAATAGTAGGAGGGAGGAGGAAGAATAAAATAGAGGTAGGTGAGGTTATAATTTAAATAGGAACTAGAAGCAGTAAGGGTTACCATCCCCAACTTCGGAGTGCAGCCGAACTGAACGGGTTTGAAACCTCCAATTTTACTCCGAGCACTTCTTCTCCGTAGTGCTCATCATCCCGATTACCCCATATCATCGTAGTGGACTCAAAGCGTTTCGTGATAACAAATTATAATCCATGCATAACTTCTAATATACATCATATAGAATGCAAACCTGGAACCCACGCCTATCTTCTCCATTATCCAGTCCTTCGTCGCCGATATACTATCATCTTTGCTTTCTCTCCCAGTAATGCACCTAATCTAATAGGGTACATAAACGCTATCTAACAACGCAGCCCAATACCGTCGAGGAACTCGACCAGTATGCAATAGCGAATTCGACGGGTTTAGAGCCCGATTTGATATCTTACTATAAATGGACTTATACCAAGTTTGCGGATGCCGATTATTTATTATACCTTTTGCAGGTGAATTGTCCGGGATACGATAGGTCACCAGGATGGCAACCTAACGCTACATAGGCACAATGGATAGCCCAGAGGGCACGTGAATTAAAGGCCACTCGAGGTATCATATACTCCATCTAATCCTACCAAGGCCTAGGCTAACCCTTCTTTCGTTCTTAACATTAGTTGTTATACCGGCTTGAGCGCATTGGCATGGTATTTGGGAACGAAAAGCACCAATGCAAAGGTAGGTGGAATACGCAATTGTTTGATTTCTACTAATTTTGGAGCAACCTCACCCTGATCTACACGATAGAGAATGTGCCGAAAATCGCCGCGGAAGCAAACGCCGCCTTCGAGAGCTATGGTTGCAATAATCGAATCCAGATTCTAGAAGGCTCAGCTCAATTAATGTGAGTCCTCAACCCTACCTACACCAAAAAGACAACGTACTGGATTAACTAAATCCGATAGAATCGCCAGAATGAACGAGCCTTTTGATATCATCTTTGTAGATTTGGAATTCTCTACCTACCTGCGGATTGTTCGCCAGGTGCTAAACCAGAACTTACTAGCCGCATCTGGTGTAATGCTAGTGGACAATAGTAAGTAACTTCATCTACTTCTATAGCGTACGCTGATCGGAAGAAGTGTTTGCTAGGGGTTTCGCTATTGATTCGACGAACATAGCAAACATCGATGCCTAACTCCTCCCGCACTGGCTTGAGGCTGGCCGGTTGGTTCGAGAGTTCAATTCATGGGTTGCTGCAGGCCCACGAATTACAGCCACCGTGCTTCCTTTTTTCGACGGAATTTCGGAGATCCGCATGCGTGGTTAAATGGGCCATCCTTTGCGGGGTTCATCCAATACTTCCCACACGCAAGTTGCGAGAAAGGCTATATTAATACCAAATCTCTTTAATAGTATTGTAGGGGTGCTCACCTTATATCTCCCAATATATTCATACTAAGAATGCCTGAACTGTTTTTCAGGTAGTCGTTGCCTTTATTCTCATCCTATTACTCCTTTCTTCTCTTATTCTTACATACCACGCTATAAGCGGTATATAATCATGTCGCGAGACCAAGTATTCCCACTAGAAATCCCGCTCGATGGCATTCTCCAACGAGACCCCTATACTCTAGCTATGTTGCTTAAAGCATGTACGTTAGACGGCTATTTCTAGTTGAACTTGTAGAAAGCAAAGAGTTTTCACCCAATTCTCTCATGTTTGGTCATGCCAAGACGATATTGTCTACGGCGGATCAGTTTTTTGCGAAGCTATTAGAGGAGAAATAGATAAATAGGGGGAATTATGTATCAGAGGGTATGTTCAACTTACTTCAACGATGTCGTCCCTAACCAAAGCGCAATTTTCTAAGTATAAGCCCACTGGAAAGCACTTAGGAGTCGGGCCCCACACACGCGATAGGTTTGAGAACTTTCTAGCGAGTGTGATCCCTAAAGTAAGATATAAAACTAACGGGTTGAAGATACTCTTAGACTTGTTCTAGGAATGAAAAGATGGACGTTCGAGGTTACCAGAGCCGTTGCAAAGTCGTGAGTCCTTGCTTAAAGAGTTTAAACTTAAGTACCACAAAATTGCTCGGTCCGTACTGTGTGCCTTATCAAAGATAATACCTAAGAAGCCTATCATGGCCTTCGAAAGTCTCCATCGCCCGGGCCGTGCGTCCACATCCTCATTAGCCACACTGAAATACCCTACCCATAATATTCCATAAAAGGATCACGTAGGTCATATAGCCCACGCGGACGTTGGCTCACTTATCTTTCTGTTTACCTCTTCCCCAGGCCTAGAGGTGAACACGTGCAAGGGCACCTGGGCTCCGGTTTATCCTAGCCCGCAGCAAATAGTAGCAATGTCGGCGACACGTTGCATTTCATGAGTGGACATCAATTTCAGAGTTGCTTGCATAGAGTAGCTCCTAACATTTGCGAGGTAGGGCACTTTAAGCCAAGATTTTCTCTAGCTTTCTTCCTCAGGCCAGAGCTCACCGCGAGATTTACCGACGCAAATGGGAGAGAGTGGACGGGCGAGGAATGGCATCTCGCAAAGTACAAAATCTTCCGCGCGGATGACATTGAACAAGAGAACACATCACTCTCAACTAGAAGGAAAGGGTTCTTGGGGAAGTGGGACATTGGTTGCGACAGTTAAATCCATGTCCAGCCAGGCCAGCAAGCGCATATTCAAGAAATATTGCCCGTCTTTGACGTGAGTTTGTTTAGAGTGTGTCTGCTCCATGGTTGAATTCTCGCGGGCCACAAAATCGGGCCGGTGCGACGGGCGACGTGCAGTACTTGTATTGTAAGATGTTATGATGACCTACTGAAAGTCTCATCAGCCTGCGATGCTACGCCTGTCGATGGCTGTATAGTAACTCACTCTCTCAGCACCCTTTCAGGCCCATTCTTTAGCATTTTTTTCCGTGATGCCGCCGCATACTGTGTTTCCATGCCTCTAGTGCTTCTATGGCCGCCTGATCATTGCCTGGACCCAGCATTATGACGTGTGCGCCTGTCAGACCATGCTGCTTGTACAGATTGGTGTAGTATGCAGCGGGGTGTTCAGAAGTCCAATTCGTTTCGAGCACCTCGGGAGTGGTGGTAGATAGTGTACCACCTACAATTTGCTTAACACTACCAGCATGCAGGTCTATATAAGGACGAAACCGCGTCATTTTTGTTGACTTTGCGACGAAAGATTGTAAGGAAGCCTAACATACCTAGACGACGACGACACGGGCGGTGGGCAGTGGGGATAGGCCCTCGATTCTTGAGCGTTGGGTGATTTGAGCGCTGCACCACCACGCTCACTACTACTTCCACGTCTAATGGCTCCAGCGCTCGGGAAGAGGAAGCGCGTATCGCGTGTAGAGCTTGAGAGACCATCGCTGTCTCCATCGCCATCCTCGGCGTCCGATGCCTCGGGCGGAGATGATCTTCAAGCCATATTCTGAAGTGCATTCGAAGCAAAATTTGAGCCTCTCGCTGTCGAGCCCAAGAAACTAAAGGTCGAGGAGACAGAGATTGAAAGTAAAGACGAAGAAAATGGTGATGATGATGACGACGAGGGCTCAGATTGGTCCGGCATAAGTGACGAAGAAGACGCTGGCCAGGTTATCGAATATACCAGCTCACAGCTCAGGCGAGACAAAGACACGCCTAGAACCGAGATAAAGGTGTTCATGACATCTAAACCACCAACCTCTACCTCTGCACCTTCGAAATCACTCACAGTCAAGAGAGAGAAAAGGGAGAGGGGCTATCCAGCGTTGGCAGATTCAGAGGCGGGACATTGAGTCTAAGCAAGGAGGGCGTGCAGAGTATCACTGGCGGAGGTGGTGGGGTCAAGGGCAAAGGGAATGGCAAGAAGGGAAGGCGGTGATTTCGAGGTATAGGGTGAATGCTGCGGCGATGCACCACACCGATATTACACGCTCGCCTCCGGACCTCGCTTCCAATCATCAGGAATGCAAGTGCTAGCACCAAGCCTACCGGGCCTTGATACCCGGCACTTACTACAAAGACGAGCTTGTTCATGTTCCACGCTCGGCTTGCAAAACTCGTCATATCGTATCATTATTGACATGTCCATTAAGGGTGGCTCTGCCATAGCCTCGGAAATGAGACCGCAGCTATAGCTGTACGCTACACTGAAAGAGACGTACAACATGGGGAGGGTAGGTTCCTTACGATACCATGTCTATCTGGCTTGGATGACCTGGTACTGCGCCAGTTATGGCTTTATGGTACAGACACAGGCTTGGTCGTGTCGGTCGATGGTTTGTCTTAAAATTGCTTTCCACTCATGAATATGTGAACGGCGGAAACATGAGCGATGATCTAGAGAAACGAGTCGACTATAAAAACACAAGAAGATTGAAATACACATTACTCCAACTCTTTTTTCCTTTCATCTGTTGATCAAATTTTTTCACTGCTGATTTCTTGTTACAGGTGCATCAGCACCATGCATAGTACTCATTATTAAGCCATGGGGGAGTCGATTTGGATATGTCACCTTGTTTGCCATACCACAATCCGCTCGCAATGCTTTCCTCATCGCGCTGCAATACTTTGTACTCGATGCCAATATACGGCAATATTTCTCGAACCAAAGGTGTCAGGTCCCAGAGGTGAATAGCATTCAGCTTCCACTCAAAAGCTTCGATTTGCGCAGCCTGTAGCACAACCTTGAGGTGTTGCATTTGTTCTTCCAATACCATATCGTTGAGCATCTTTGCTGGTTCCGGCGGCAGGGGATAAGCGGTCTTGTCTATTTCTATAACAAATCGCAAAATGTAGAGTATATTGCATGTCCTTTCCGCATCGGGATGATCGTAGTAGCGGTGAGCCCAGATTGCCCATACTTGACTTCCAGGAGATCCAGTAATCGCCCCTTTCACTTGCGGGGCCTTACCGAAGAGATTACGGCAAGTAAAATCCTCCTTTGCTAGATGCTAGTGCATGTGGTTAAGATCCGGCATAATAGACACACATGCACGAGGGTGCTTGGCAACTTTTGTCATCAAGCCTCGTAGCCGTGCTTCATTCCTCTGGCATAGAGCTGGGAGGTCAACCATCCGAACATCAGTCACCAAGAGGGATTTGCGACCACTCACAGCGTTCAGCTCAAGGTGCGTTTGAATGATTTGGCTTCCAGCCTAGTTCTGAATAGTAGCTTTTGCCAATGTCGGAATATAGTATGCTTCCAATGCATGCGCTTTCAATGGACTGCCAAGTTGACAACACCTTCGCCAACTCCCACATCATGCGCCTGGGGTAGCTACGGCCCCTGTAGTCGACTGGACAGAAAACGCTGGTTATACCGTGAACTGTTCCCTCAACCACATTACCATTACCATCACTTATCAAAGCGAGTTTTCGAAAACTTTCGCAAGAGCTCAGGATAGGTCGTGCGTCTGGGGCAAGATTTTCGTTGACAAGGATCCAGTTGGTCATGCCACTGTATCTAGCTAGAGGTACGGTTGTCATGACCTGGGATTCTTCGAGGTACACAGGCAGCGAAAGCGCATCTTTCCACGCAAAGGCGGTACTTCTCCAGATGGTAATCAACTCATTGGCTGTAGGGTGTGCAAGACCGAGTTGCGGTGACTGACAGCTGTGCAAAACTTCGCCTGAAGTGTAAGAATTGACGTCTTTAAGCATGTCTACGCATACTGAATCTCTGAAGGACGGGATCCTCAGACCAGAAGAGTATGGAGTCGGATATGATAGCGCTTTAGCTTAACCCGGCAATGTAGTAACTGATCAATCTTGAACTCACTGGTACGCAGTCAAAGCAAGTAACGCCTTGGCGGGCGACTGCGTGCCTCGATGGTGATAGTGTGCTTTTCCTCTCTGTACTTTAACTCAACCCATCAAAGTAATGCAAGTGCAAGGAGTTATCGAAATTTACATTTCGCAAACAATGGGTAAGTAGTGAATCGTAGATCATCACGAGCATACACGATCGCGACTATCAAGGCCAACCATTAATTGGAGAGGCTATCATGATTCCATTATCATGCTATTGATTTGATTCGTACAGCATGTTTCTAATTCTTTCGTCGCCAAGGGGAGCCGGAAATCAAGGATATAATTCCCGAAATTGCGTAGTTACAGAGTACTATAAGGTTTTATCACTGCATGAAAGGCAACGCTGAGGTTAGATATACCAAGCTACAAAGTCTGGTTGTAACGCTAGGTAAGTGAGAACTGTCTCTGTACATGAATACAGCTAATAGATAATCAAAGGTTGAGGATAGACATATGGTTGATGCTGAAACCTACAAAACGCTGTACCCAAAGTCATTCATCGCTCGATCACATCTTAAGGATGATATTGGTCCGACAGAAATGGCATCTGACGAGCCACCAGGAGGTGATGATTTACTACTATTTCCACCAACCATTATGGGATACAACTTACAGGAAAAAGCCTGGGGAACACTCTTTGTCGATCACATCGTGGATGAGGTTGTGTGGAATACAAAAGCATTCGGAGACCTCGTGGTCGAGCATGACGCCAAAGAACTGGTAAAGGCAGTGGTTATGAAACAAATTGACAGCAAAAAGTCGACAGACTTCGTCACCAGAAAAGGCAATGGCCTCATCATGCTTCTGCATGGCGCACCTGGAACTGGTAAAGCATTTACGGCCGAGGGAATCGCAGAAATTGCAAGAAGCCTCTGCTGCGAGTAACGTGTGGCGATATAGGAACATTCGCAGAAGTTGTCGATCAGCGACTCCGCGCTACATTCAAATTAGGGAAGATGTGGGATTGTGGTATGTCAGCGACAACAATCTCGTAGTACATGTGCTAATCAAACTCTTTAGTCGTGCTTTTGGATAAAGCAGATATGTTTCTAGAGGATCGCGACACGAAAGATCTCAACAGAAATGCTCTCGTTTCGGTGTTTCTCCGAGCGCTCGAGTATTACGACAGTATCTTGATTCTAACGTCTGATCGAGTCGGTAATTGTATGCCATCCCCAATCCATGACTCTTTTGCCACACAGTCTGGTATGAACAAACATTAAACTCATCGTGATAATCTCCGAATTGCCACAGTCGACGGAGCCTTCAAATCTCGCATCCATCTAGCACTTCACTACGAGAATCTCGGTGAGCTAGAGCGAAAGAAGATCTGGCGCGACTTCCTGGCTCGCCTAGAGTCCATCGAAGACAAAACCGCAGCAGATGTAGAGGACATCAGAGATCACATCGGAGAGCTTAGTAAAAAGGTTATGAGTGGGAGAGAAATCCGCGACGCGTTGACTATTGCGCGGCAGCTTGCGCTATACAAAGGAGATTGTTTGCGATATTCACATCTGAAGCATGCGGTCGATGTCGCGGGCAAATTTGGGACATACCTCGAAGATCTCCACGAGAAAATGGCGGATGATATGATCAAGAAGGCGGAGGGAGTGCGGTATACGTACAAAGGGATTCCGGCTGGCCTTGAATGGCAGATCGGATGCTAGCGCGGCTCAGACCACTGTTGAGTATATAGAGTAATATGTCTATAGTCTTTGTTTGTATGACATCGTACTTCGCACGGAATATAACTTATGACAGTGCATCTAACTAACTTATCTCCAACCCCTTGTTGTCATAGAATGAATTCGTTGCAACACTACTGTACTCTGGGATGAATGTATGGTAATCTTACAACAAAGCAATGCATTTCTGTTCCTTTCCGAACCTCCCTTCAAAAAATCACTTTCGAGGTAGCATCGGCACTTCCTCGTCGTCTCCAGTCGTGAGTTTGAACTCCCATTGTTCATCGCCTCTTGTTACAGCCAGCATGTCTTTCTTCGCGTTCTGTTCCATGTCCTTTACCGAGTCTCCGTAAACCCTGTCGTCGAATTCACTAACCCGTCCATAGACCAGCGGAAGGATCGACGATTTCCAGACCGGCGGTTCGCCTTCCCTGGGCGTGGTGGCTGAAATTATAGATGCCAGAGATATCACAGTCAGTACTACCAAAATAGCAGGGAAGCAAATCCAAGGCTAGTCAACCTGTGTGCAGATCGAAGATTCCCATATAGTGCCAGGCACGAGAGTCACGCTGGGATATTGTTGCGCGCGCGTACTATCGGTTATCGCGAGTGCCAAGTTGTCCATCACCGCGGATATACTCTTGAACGTGGCATTACCGGAGTTGTACAGGTTCTGGAGCCACCAGAAGTCGATATTGCGCAGAGGGTTCTCAGAGTCGTATCTGTAGGAAGGACTGTCCAAGCTGGCTAAGGCCGGTCGACAATCTACTTTATCAGAATAGTCCAGGTACGTACTGCAGTTGCCGTTTGTAAAGGACGATACAAATTCTTGCACCTGTGCGGCGAATGCCCCAGACACGCCATAAGCACACGGCGGCAGCTGAACGATATGTGCGTTGATATCAATAAGAAGTGGCTTCTCGGTCGGCTGTTCGTCGTATCTGGTATTGTTTGCCCAACACGGCGGAATAGAGGCGTATTCTTCCGAAACCGTGGTCGGGTTGTCTTTGAACCAAACTATTGGCATCGTGTAAATATCCTCGCGGACGACAGTCTCAGAAAACTGACCATTGCTTGCTTCTGCCTTCATGTATCGGGCACAGGGATACAGGCCGCAACTTACGGACACGACGTTCACATCCGACCAACCGTCCGACTCATCTTTTCGATCAGAGACCTAGAATCCCGAACATTTAGAACCAAGTGTACAAGCCGCTCTCGTGACCGAGGCGACGTTGATTGCAATGGCGAAACTGTCTGGCACTGAACTGGCCAAAGCTTTGAGCGGGTTGCTATCTGTATTAATTGCCAATCCCAATCTGGACCCGTGATCTAGACCAAAGGCAAGCATCAACGATGGACCGTTCGGTAGGCGTACAACATGTTTGAGACATTCTTTTCCTGTACCAAGAGATTTGTTATTTCTACACATCTGCTGCAGAACCCACTGATGATGTGTGTTACACCATTGAGATCCCCGAATGTACAATTCCCGGTGGTACAGCCTTGCAAAAATGTTGGCCTGGTGAAGTCTGTACTTCCGAAAGCACCAACTATTCTCGCTTTTGTTGAGGTGTCAAATTTCCATGAACTCCAGTTGAATTCCGAATCGTTCATGTAGGGGTGTGCATAAGTGGCAACAGGTATTGACGCTTTGGCACTTAGGATAGGAGAACTGCATGGTATAGTTTTGATCGCTTGCTACGTGAGGGCGCCCACGACCAAAGAAAGTACTGTAATCCAACAGGCAATGACCGCCGAACTACTGTACCTAGCAACAGTCCGCAACAAAAACCTTTATAAATATTGTGGTTAGGGATTATATTACCTCGAAAAAAGTAGTCTTTGTGTTACAAGAGCGGGGATCTTGAAGCATAATAGTAGTGCTCCTAGAGGTCCACGACTAGCTTCATCAAAATACGCAAGGTGTTGTACCGGTCGGCGACGATGCTGCCAGCACCATTTGGCCTGACCGATGACTGTAGACTGTAAGACTATGACACTCAATTGATCGGTTCAGAGAGATACTTGCCTTCCTCAGCCACAGTCACAAGACTACTTCGGAGCAGGGTCGCAAGCAGAGCAATCACTGTGTTCAGATTGAGACCTAACCTCCAGTTCGGTTGAGTACGGCCATTGTAGATTCGAAATATTACAATAATGGCAATCAAGAATCCGAGAGAGAGTACAACGAGAGCCCACTCTTTCCACCATGTTCTTAATGGAAAATGCGTATTGGCTGAGGAATCACATGTTCCTTGCGCCGATTTTGTCGACTTTTCTTCACGATGCGGCTGGAGTGCTGATACATGGGTTATATGTGAATCTAATGGCATGCTAGGTTGAAGAAGTAGGTCAAGTTCTGCATGTGATGTGGCGCTGTACTTGTTTTCTCCTAGCTGGACGTTCTCCATTTGCTCAGCTACTTCAGTGCCAGTAGCGAGTGCGGCGATGGTTGTGACCTCGCGGCTTTCGTAGCCAATCGAATGTTGATTTGCTGAGTCAACTTCATCATTTCCCAACTCGTGCCAATGTTCATCCTGGTTTGGTTGCATAGCAATGATGTTCTTCAAACCTCGGCCCCCTCCGTTAGACGATGTAAAGCTGACATTAGTGACTGGTACCAATTCTATCGGCCGGAGAGATTCATGAGCATGTACTAATCATGAGTTCTTGAGGGCTTTGTGGTCGTTATTTGGACTGCGGATAGTGTGTCTCGTTGTTGGGGACGAGAAAGCAAGAACAGAAAGTGACAAGGAAGAAAGTTTTCGAGATGGAAAAAGAGTTGATTAATAGATTGCTGAGAACCGCGGGCGGTGAACAACTGGGGCTAGCGCGATGTAGATACTGCATGTAAGACCCTAGTTACGCAACATGTACGGTGGCTTTCAAAAGTCCTTGCCCACTTCGCCCGGGAATAAGCTACTGACATGGCCTCAAATTTTCATCCTTTCCCTCCCTCTTGCCTATCTTTCTCAATCTATAATAGCTTATAATCTTACTACTTATATATTAGTTGTTTCTCAAAAGGCTTATAGTAATCTAAATAATAAGATTATATATATAATAGGAATTAAGAAATAAATAATTAACCATAGTAGGAAAAACGAGCTTAGGAATAACTAGGAGATAAGTTACAAACCTATCTTTATAAAAGAGAGTAAAACTATATTAGGGTAATAAATAGGAAATACTATAGGACCGAATTTTCTCACTCAAGATAGATTTTTGGTAGTGAGGTCACCTACGCGCTAATTAGCTAACACTAGGTAGTCCGGGGCGGGTTTAGCAGTGCAAGGGATACTTGTGTCAGACTTGCAGGTGAACTGAGGTCGGATTCGGTCATCTGCTGCTAGAGGCAGACGTTATCACATGAATAACCGAAATCGGAAGTCCGATGGTTCAGCGCGTCATAGGTGAACTACGAAAACAGAGATAACGGATCTCCACGATCCGCGCCGAGAGACCTCAGCAAACCCAGCAGAGATGGATATATAAACTGGCAGAAACTGCAACAGATAGGAGGTAGAGACAGAAGGCATCAATCAATCAATCAGAACAATCAAGTTTATCACATACAATTATCACAGTCCCATCTCATCTTATTCGGACAACCTCCAAACCCCTCTGAAAACCTAACAACTTAAGAGGTCATCCAACCACTCAAGGGATTACTCACGCGCCTAGGTAGTCCTGAAGATCCCACCAAAAATTCAACAGATCGGGCTAGACTAAATTATAGTGTGGTGGGGTTAACCGTACAAGGGTGGTCGAAGAACGGATGAGTACGTAGGCCCTGTGCACAGACGAAATTTGTATGGAAAATTGTCGATTTGTATAGAAGATTTGCACGAGCCATATTCATCCGTTCTTCGACCACCCTTGTATACACTGCATCCTGCGACTGATGAGCGAAGCGAGGGGGGTGCTTAGCGGAAGGGGCCGGACCGGTGCAGCTCTCAACAAGGGAAAGGAACTCAATACTCATCACTCATTGCACTTGGAACCGCAGCCCTTAGATCCGCCATCGTCGGCATTCATACAGCGTCCGCGAAGACCAACCTGTATCAGTCCGTCTAAGCCACACCCCCTTCGCTAGCAGACTCGCGTTCCCAATATCCGCTATAGTCGGAATCGTACGTAGTCCTGGTCGGGTTTGTGGGAGAGGTGGAAGGGAAGCCTGGTACTTCTGGTCACACAATTATAACGCGCGCGTATGGTACAGACGTTGATGACCCAAGGTTCAGCTCTTTTGCAGATCCCCAACAAATTGCCGCAATACTATAAAGCTGGCAAGAAACCGGGAAAAGCTGGGCACCACCTCATGCGTAAGAACCTTCATCGAAACTTGCTGACTTAAGTACTTAAATAGACGCGCACTTGGGATCTCTTGCATCCAGAACGTGAAGACCAAGGATGATATCGCAATTTCTCTAAGAGCCGTTCTAAGTCCCACTTCCAGATAGATCCTGTAAGAAAATCAAGCAAGAAAATGGCAGAACTGAGCATTACTAGGCCCCATTCGCCCGTCGTGGCTTCCTCGCCCACTGCCTCGTCTCAACCGTTGCCGCTTCGCTCGCCCGAGAGCGAGCCCGTCGACCTCCGCCATTCGACGCTTGATCCTACGTCGTTGTAAGAGCGGAAGAGTCGTTCTTATTGGAACAACCCTCGCATATCTTTCGACCCAGGATCACTTGCCTTCAATGCCGGTGAAGATAATCGTTCTCAGAGTCCATGCTCCTATTCGATCTGAGGCCCACTTCAAGGCGGATCCTAGAAAGAAAAGCAAGAAGTCAGCATAGCTGAGCATCACCGCGATTCGAATTCTTCATCATTGGGGTAGCCCTCAGAGATCCTTCGATCTTGGATCACTTGCCTTCAAGGCCAGTGATGATAATCGTCTTCGGAGTCCATGCTCCTATTCGATCTGAGGCCCACTTCAAGGCAGATCCTATAAAGAAAAAAGCAAGACGTCAGCAAAGCTGAGCATCACCGCGAGTCGAGTTCTTCATCATTGGGGCAGCCCTCAGAGATCCTTCGATCTTGGATCACTTGCCTTCAAGACCAGTGATGATAATCGTCTTCAGAGTCCATGCTCCCATCCTCCATCCTAACATTGCAAGGCCCAAGTATCTCTTGTGTGCTTGTCGGTGGTGGGGTGGATGGTAACGAGTCTGAGGTCTAAGGCAACATGGTGGTGGACTGTGGAAGCATGTCAGTAGGTGCCAATGTGCTGAAGGAAGGAGTGGGTACCGTGGTATTGTGGATGGTATATCCAATGGAGGATGCGAAGCCTTCGGATGAAAGGTAGGCTGGAAAGCTAGGGACAAGTGACTCACAGGTGACAGGGCCATGGTCTGATGGGGTGTACAATGATACAAGCCGAAGACAAAGATCAATATCGAAGTGGAAAAGGTATGAAGAGTCGAAAGACCGGTAATGAGAGAAGGATATGGCAAACAATAAAGACTTGAAGAGTGTCGAAGATCTCGATGTGTTGCTGTCGAAAGTGATGAGATAAATGGAGTAAAGAGGAAAAGAAATGTGAGAACGAAGAGCTACCTTTTAAGTCTAGAGAGACACTAGCTCTAGAGCCGCTTGTTGGGACAGCAACCAGCTCGAAGGAAGGTGGTATCATAGAAGTTTACATTAAGACTTTGTCTTGCAGTATTTCGTAGCTCGCTTCCTAGAATTGGGGAAGGAATGGAGAGCTCTCGAGGAAGCTAGGATATACATCAGGAAGTTTGCGGAGATGAATAAGGGGGACGGTTGGCGTTAAGGTAGGCGAGGAGGGTGCTTGAGGAAGCTGGCATCTATTTTGAAGCAGCATGGAGCGACCTAGGACGGTGCTCACTAGTATGGAAGCAGTAGGGAGAGCTCTTAAAATAGTAGTTGTCTCCGCGGCGTTATGAGGGAATGTAGGCATGAGGTCACTAGTATTAAGGAAGGTGGATATAGATCACGAGGAAGTCGGTGCTCGTAGGATGGCTACTAACATTGAGGCAGGTAGTGAGCGGTCTAGAGGAAACAGGCATGCACATCGCAAGGTAAGCACTCGAGTAAATAGAGAAGGACCGCTCGTTCGTCCGAAGACTGTATTTGCTGTATGCCATGTAGTACAAAGAGAGGAACGGTCAAAATGCGCCCATGTTTTAATACTGTATCTTGAGCATGAAATTACAGATCTATGAAAGGCTCGATGGTAAACTCGGCTGTCGCTTTAGGAAATTTCTTGGGGACTCGGGTCACATTCAATGTTGGCCCTCTCGCTCAATCAAACAAAGATAAATTCAACTGTGCTACAACGTGTCTGATCGTCTTGCAGAGCTTTAACTGCACGCGCGACGTAGGTTGCCCTGCAGCCCCCGCCCCAACTATCCCCAATCAACAGAAGCATTTTGCCAATCTATTGGAGCGAGGTCTATCCCACGGTAGTTAACTCGCTGTATATACTAAATGCTAGGTTCATGGATAGGGTGCCATTGATGGATTTGGGACACCCTACCAAAATCAAACCGCGTCTTTGTACGACTACTCCACTACAACAAAATATATTTGAATAAATTTTGCTTATGAGCTTCTTGAGATGCTAGTACATTGACGCCTTGTGTAGCCTTGGATATGGCAGTTGGAGCGTAGTTCTGGTTAGCCTCCTGCTCCCTATTTTCCAACCCTTCAACTAAGAGCTAGGCCCGTTGCGCCTATAGAGCGCCTCTATGTGCGATATACCTTCAGTAGTGCTACTTCCAACACCGATTTTCTGTACGAAGCTCCAAGTTTTCCTTTTGCAAGTATCCCTTGCACTAGTAAACGCGGCCACATCAATTGAGCCAATCTTCGGATAGCTTGCAACACCAAAATACAATTTTCGACGGCGTTTTGTATAGGATCTAAGTAGCTCAGTCAAGGTCGGCCCCATTTTTCTCGGGTCAGTCGAGCTGGCCCCTCATAGCGCGCAATGCGGCACAGCGGCACGTCGAAGTCTTATTTCCCGTAGTTTACGCTTCTCACTCATTGTTCTCCACTCCTACACACGATGCCCACTTCCGTACATTCTACAGAAGTCAACTTGACCGATTTGGATGGCGACTACGGTTATAACATCCTGCCCAGCGCAAACTCATTCAGAGTCGCAGAGCTACTCCCCGGACGCGACGGTGATGATATCATCTGCAAGCTACACACTGCCGAATGGGAGTCAACACCGGAATATGAAGCTATTTCCTACGCTTGGGGCGACCCGAAAGTGAAAGCTCCCGTGTTCTGCGATGGAAAGACCATTGAGGTCAATAGAAGCATTCATACAGCCTTGTCTCACTTCAGATATGAAGATAGGTCACTATTCATATGGGCCGACGCATTGTGGTAATTGAGTCATTTAGTTAATTGCTTATAAGTGAAGATTCTCTGCTTCGGCTACTGAATCTAATATCTACACAGCATCAATCAAAGAGACATACCAGAGCGCGGCCTGCAAGTCAAGCAAATGAAACGGATCTATGAGAATGCCCAAAGAGTCCAAGTCTGGCTCGGACTCGACACCGAAGACCATCAAGCCGCAACTGCCGTCAAATCAATCCAAGTAGTCTCTGACTTCCTATGCGACAAACTTGGTATCTCGATCGAAAAGCACACAGTCGGTGACGATACCTACCAAGAACTCCCCCTTAAGAACCGGGCCGAACTCCCACTACCAAATGAGACCGACTTCAGCACAGATACTATGTGGAAGTCGCTCGTCTGGTTCTACTCGCACCCTTACTTCACACGCGTATGGGTGATCCAAGAGATCAGTGCCATATGAATCGAGAGATTAATGTCGGGTACGCCAAGACCGTGTGGAATAGAATCGATCTCGTAGCGAGCTACATCATCATGGAGCCAGCATTCTCCGACGCTTACGGTTTCTCAGGTGCGTATTGCTGGTGGGTGGCGACGATTGCCGAGCTACTTATCCAGCCCACTCGATGGCTCAATATCCTCTACCTTGCGTCCAATTACGGATGTTTGGATGCGAGAGATGTTATTTACGGGTTGCGAGGTATAATGGAGCTCCGCAAAGACGGGACCCTGTTGGATCCTGATTACAACAAGTTGACTCTTGAAGTGTATCGCGACACGGTCGAGGTAGCGCTCAACAACTTTAAGAAGGCTGATGTACTGCTCTATGTTGCAGGTAATGAAACTCCTTCTTGGATTCCACTCTGGGATATTCCTATGCTCTTCCGCAACCCGTTCCGCTTTGGCAAACCCATGCTGTGGAAACCAGCCGGTGATACAGAGCCGACGTGGAGTATCGACAAAAGCGCGAATGTGCTGTCGTTGTCAGGATTTGTCGTGGACGTTATCAAGCACGCTGAGTCCTACAATCAACTGGACTTCGCTAACGGCACCATCGAATCCGAAGAAGGAAAGGCCAAGCTTAAGAATATGTGGATACAGATCCTGCACACCTTCGGTGCCAGCCTCGGAAACGTCCTACCACTTGCAAAGTCTTTCCTCACTGCCGTCGCAGTGTCCATTTCATTCGGCCTGAACCGCAAGATCAATCCTTCGGAGAAACTTGAGCTGCTGCAAAACTTCGTTGCCTACCTGGCTATTGTCTTAGTAGATGATCAAGCAACGCTGACCACGTACATTTCGAGCGAGTTATTAGAGGAGTCGAAGAGCGCCGACGGCCCGCTTTTGGTAAACCGGTGTGGGACTTTCAGTACCCTGAGTCTAGTATCTTTATCACGAAGGGCGAATTCGTTGGATGCGCAATTGCAACGATTCAACCAGGTGATGAGGTCTTTATCGCATTAGGTAGCACATATCCGATGGTATTGAGGCCGAACAGTATAAGCGAACGAAAGAAATACGTGATTCGTGGGTTTGCTTATGTCGATGGCGTGATGGATGGAGAGCTTGCAGGATCCAGTAGCACAACCTTTCAGATACAGTGAAGGGAAATCAAGCGCGTCTATCATCAGCTACGTCGGCGCAACCTTCTGTAGTTATTCTTGCGTTTGTGTCATCTATTATAGGTGCAAAGAAGGAGAGATAGGTATTAGAAGAAAATGAAAGTGAAGAATTTGGTAGACGACAAGCCTCACCTCAATATGTCGTCCCACGGGTGATTACCGGTCGTGACCCAGATGATCTGGATCTGGGCTTTCCGGGCTGCTGGGATAGCGTACTCAAGAAGAATTTCTTCGCCATCAAAATACTCTTTAACGTTGTTCTCTAAAGCCTTGGATATGTTGCAGTTTTGATAGTCAATGATCAAGAGGGCTGTTTTAGCTGGGTCGATGGTGATTGGGGTCATTTCGCATTGTATCTTGACGCGGATGCCGTATGAATGCCGACGATGGCGGATCTAAGGGCTGTGGTTCCAAGTGCAATGAGTGATGAGTATTAAGTTCCCTTCCCTTGTTGGGAGCTGCACCGGTCCGGCTTCTTATCAGTCGCAGGATGTAGTGTATCCCTTCGTCTGTTGCAATATGGCCTCGCGTAATATGCCAATAGGAAACTGTAGCCAATTCGTGCCCTATTGGCTGAGAGACTAAACCACAACTACCCGTGACCCCCTTGTTGTGAACAGGGTTGCTGAGCCAATAGGGAATATTCGGCATGAATTGGCTACAGGTTCCGATTGGCGTATTACGCGAGGCCATATTGCAACAGACGAAGGGATACAAGGGTGGTCAAAGAACGGATGAGTATGGCTCGTGCAAATCTTCTATACAAATCGATAATTTTCCATACAAGTTTCGTCTGTGCGCAGGGCCTACTATGCGCCGCCATTCGATCGAGCCACTTCCCCGCACCTTCCTCTACGACACCCGGCCTGATACACTTTACCACGTAAACCCAATGCTACATGATACACTAAACCTAATTACACACGCTCTCACTCTACATTACCACCGTCATTTCGTTCCAGACAGACAATGTCCCTCCCACAACGCTTCAAATTAGTCTTCTATGTCCCTCCCACCGCCCTCAATACCTGCAAGACCGCTATCTTCGACGCCGGCGCAGGCCGTTACCTTAGTCTGGATAAATATACAGAATGTGCGTTTGTGAGTAAGGGCATTGGGCAGTTTAGGCCTGGGGATTCGGCGGATCCGCATGTACGTGTGTGCTTATCCCTTCATTGTTTGTTTGCGAGGTTTATTGGGTAAAATGAAGGCGTGCTAACGAAGGGATAGATTGGTAACATTGGCGAGTTAGAGTATGTAGAGGAGATGAAGGTGGAGACGATCTGTGTTGGGAGGGATGTTGCTGTCAAGGCTGTTGAGGCGTTGAAAAAGTAAGTCTATTCTATCAGTGGGCGGAAAGGGAAGGCTGACCGGTGCAGGGCTCATCCGTATGAGGAGGTGGCATATGAGGTGTACAAGATCGAGGATCTGTGAGCAAAGCGATGCCACGATAATCTGAGTATTATCCAAATTCAAACCGAATTCAAGAGTAACATGGCGTACATGATATCATGCCGCGTACGATGTGGGTCTATGAGGCCACCCTTTCAACCGGCCCTCTCCCGACTTCGACATTTTATTTCTTGGCAATCTGTTTAGGACTTGCTTTACGATAGGCAGGTCTCACTTTGCAAGCCTTCTTCGTAGTAAGCGCCATGGCGCAACAATACCAGACCCAAGCTAGTGGTCGCTACACGGGTCTGGGCCTAATTTGGCTCCCATAGCTCTTGTTGTGGTCCTGACGTGGATCTGCTTTGGTTCCTGGATCTTGCAAGTCTAAATTTTTGCAGATATGGTCCAGTGATCCTTGAACAATTAACTGTGAAAAGCAGTCCCAATCGAGTCACTCATAGTCGATCGTGCGAAATACACTTAGCTTTTCTTCGTCTACACACCTAAAAATTGAACGCGTGTGTGTGTGTGTGTGTGTGTTCTATTATGGCCATGCAGCCTATGGGTATGGGCCATTACGATGTGCCGGCTATGTACATTCTGTTAAGAGAATGATTGCCGCGCGGCTCCTGGAAATGGAGGATACAATGCCGGACGGCATGACCATAGCCACGTAGATGGAGTGCGCGCTTTCTGTTCAGAGGATATGGGAAAAATTTGTCATGGTGAGTCGTTCCAGGAGAGCTGGAAGACCCTCATACAACAAAGAGGCAAAGGTCGGCTGAGCGACAGGTAGAGAACCTCATGCGCGATTCTGTGCCCCGTTCCAAGCTACCACCTTTGCTAACAACTAGCGGCCTAGACTCCCGTTTAGGAGTCAACGATGAGCCTAGTAATGAGTCTAGTAATGAGCCTACTCCTGACCTTTTTGACAACGAGAGTCAAGGTGGTGGCGCCGGAAGCCCCGTCCCTCCCCAAGCAACTTTGATGAAGACGGAACTGGAAAAACCCACGAGGAGGAACTTGATCAAGCCGAAGAGGTGTGCCGTAGACCTCCGACAAAGACTTCCCAAGGGAACAAATACAATAGTTATCCAGTACAGAAGAGGGAGCACAGTCCATCACGAAACACTCTTAGATGACAAGATAGGGACACGATGTCTACGAGGATATCGCGAAATGCAACGCCATCCAAACCCTCTCGATTGTCCGAGGCTAGAATGGATAACGCGACCTGGTCTTGCTTCCCACAAACATCTTCCCTAGGAACGAAGACTGGAGACGGAACCCACATCCACCATGGATCCAGCGCCTACGTAGCTTATCAAATAACCGATCTCACACACTATCATATACCAGAGAGCTCGTCGATCTTAACAGCAACTGTGCGTTGCAATGAGGCGAATTTGTCTCTCAATCCCGTAGCCCTGTATCACAAGCTCCTCTGCAGTGAAGATAAAGTCATTCGCATAACGCAGCTATCGTCAGATTCATGGATGCTGCTAGGGTGCCGAGATGACAACGGTGCCTCAAGCATATGTGACCGTGAACGCTCGACGCTCCTTAATACGAACTATACAAGCAGTTCCTTTAGCGGTACTGCTAGCGATAACACCGACCACATAGATGACGACGGACACGAAGAGGACGAGGAAAGTTTCAAAGAATATAGGCCTCATGGTGCTAGCAACGGCCAGCGACTCAAAGCCGAAGTACGCTTCCGCAAACGAACGCGTACAACATTGTTAGAGTCGGACGACTTGCAGCTACTCGCGTATAGGAACGAGATGAAAATGGAGTGGAAGGATATATTTAAAGTTTTCCCTGATCGGACGCTGGCACATGCTGGGTGGGTTTGGACGTTTGGACCCCGCACACCGAAAGATGGTCACACGGAACTTGGCCAACAACGCCTTTAGCGCAGGGTCATTCGCCCGGATGGAACACAGTATCTGTCCTGTGAGCATGTACTTGTCATTTTCGCATGTGTAAGGGGGCGTGTCTAGTTCGAAGTAGAAAAGCGATGCTACCTTGCAGTGCTGATTGCTGTTTCATCTGGCATCTTGTTCCTTGTCTTCACGACAGAACCACTCAATTCTGTACAACTAATCCGTCTGATTTATCACTAATCTAAGACTCGTTGCCACTTTCTGCCTTACAAAGCTACGCGCTCGAGTTTTGTTCTAAGACAATTTCCTAAATCTCACAGACTCTAGCTCTGTCTTCGCGTCCAGCCTTTCTCTTCACCTCAACAGGGTGGCCGGCGACACCGGTCTTGGTGGCAGTATACTGCTTGCTGACCCTAATAACCTCTGGACGCGGCTCTGCCGAATACGTGAAGGTCAGAGTGTGGGGGTCCACCTTTCGAACGACTCTGGCATCTATCTATTTCCGGCAATGGGCTGCGTCGCCTGCATTCAGCTCTATCTGAGCAGGCTTGATCATTAGTCAAAAGCTTGCCACATTCTCACATTCACGGTTCACGTGAGCAAGGTCGCATGGATCTACGTGGCCGGTTCGACAATTGGTAACACCCTTATTGAACCAGAAGAGTTGCCTCATGCATTTGAACTCGTTTGACAGGCCGCACAATTTGTAATACCTTCGCCCTCTTTACCTGGCACCGTTTGACAAACTGTTACCGCCAATTAGAGGACAGCAACCAGGTTGGCAAAGCCCCCAATGATAAGCACAGCCCAGAATGTGTGCCACTGGGACAAATTCCGGCGATCACGCCACAAGTCTGTCAATTTACTTGGTCGTTGGCGCAGGTTAAACTTTTGTGTCGCTAGCAGTCGATGGCCCAATCTTGGGAAATCTTCCCGAGCACTGTAGACGTCCCTTTCCTGGAGATGGTGTTCACTGTCACTACAAGAGACTGGCCATGTGGCTGAAGGGATGTCGAGCAACCCCTTATCGATACTCTTCCAGAAGAGGCTGCCGGTCTAATATTTGCGCTTGCAGAGTATTGGAAGTAGCTCGTCAAATAGCGATCCATCCCGTTTTATACATGCAAGTTCTCGGTGGCCGGCCTTTCTAGACCACGCACTTTGTGCAAACAGAAATCGATAAGAAAGAAGAATTTCTTGTTCAAGAGTAATAAAGCGATGGACAGCGTCTTCAGCTGGCAAAGGATCGAGGTCTTGGGTAATGCTATATAAATTCGACTTGATAAGCATCCTTCACCCCAGCAACAAATATGAGGCGAGGAATATTTCATACCTGTCCAAAACAGAAGATGTGGATGTCTGCTGCATCGCCTTCAAAACACACATTGTTGGGAAGCGGAAAAGCGATAATTTCCGACTGGCTGGATCGAAGTCTAGGTGTGCTGTCATGGTTGTGACCCATTGGATACTAATCTTGCTAAATGTCTGCAATGATTTGTAACACAAGCTTGCTTCGTACAGGTCTTCACTCTCGCCTAAGTGTGGTTCTCCACACTTCAGAACAAGGGGACCCCAGGCTTCCGTCTTGAAACCACGAAATGCAACCGAGATCGCCTTCTTGCACTTTCCAATCCGATGTTGCGCCCCTCCCTCTGCCTCTAGACGACCAGGAAGCTTGCAGGCTAGATGAGGCTCACCGGGAAATTTGAGAGTGGGTGTCAGCATCATGGTTACCCAGGATAGAGCTGCGAATATGGCGATCTGTGGGAATGTTTTATCGCTTGGCGCGGCAGCTCCAAATTCCCCTTGTATTATTTTGAGAACGGAAGCGATGCTAATATCCTCGGGCCGCTTGGTTTGCAAGTTGATACTTTCCAGAACAGTAATGATCCAAGGCCAACAATCATGCGCCGTTCGAGGGCGGGGTAAGTTGAGGATCTGCCACAATTCGTGATAGTCGTCCCCCAAAAGGGCTTCCAGGGATGCTTCGGCATATCGACAGTAAGACCCACATCCTGGATACTTGAGCAATTCATAGTTAGTAAGACCAAATAGTAATTGAAGATACTGCAGGTGATGGGCATCCTGCAGCTTGTGACGGGTGTGAAGTTCATGGTTGTAAGGATTGTTTTCCGAGTACCCGGATCTGAAAAGCCCTCATCAGCTACTAGGCTGGGGATGATCTTCTATCCAATCCCTCGACCTCGTATGTGTATCAAGAACAGAGAGACCAACTTACGAGAATCGATTGGGCATGTCAATGTCGTGCAACAATATACCGTCGAACGGACTTTAATGTGATCAGTAGCTGCTAGTGGCATCTGAGAGTTCTTCTTATATAGTATGTTACTGAGGAATGCTTCTTGTGGCTTCAGCCTTCCATGCACTTCTGAGCCCTCGGATGGTTAGGCAGATCCTCTGGCGCCACAAATTCTGACACGTAGATCAAGATCCGAGGACTAGGGAACTTAGGCCCCTCGATTTCTACAAGAAAGAGCCTTACCTCCTTCGCAAAGATTTGAGACATTCCACTCTCCTCGAGTACGACTCGCAAACGAAACGCTGAATCGAATAATCGTCCTCGTCACCTATCATCACCTATTCTCTAAGCGAGTTTAATGGTAATCTTCAACCTGAGTCAACCTCGGATTAGGACCCTACACTTGTATTCGTCAATTGCGAGAATAATTTTCACTGCAGATCCGCAATGTCATCCAAAACAACGTCGCCATGAGCAGAACAGCCTCTCCAGACGACTTTCCAGACTCAAACGCTTTGTCGCCCTACCCAGGGGCGGAGCCGGTCAGAGATGGCGCCCAAAAGCCCGCACAAGGCTCAGTGCCCCTAAGCCAGCCGTGGAAGGAGTGGTATGTCATGCAAAAACTGAAAAAGGAGGAATACTATTCCTGGCCGATCTTTCTCACTGCAAATGGCCACGCCTTCTTGCCACAGCCGCCTCGAAACGTTGACTTCGGCAAGGAGCGACCCCTCTCTAGAGTGGCACTTGACTTCAGCTGCGAGTTAAGTTTTGTGTGGGTTAGTATACTACATGTTTATGATGCTGGAGACCGTGTTAGGGCAAGCTTGTTTGGTGGTGTACGCGTGGCGCATGGGACATTCCCATATCAGCCCCATTCCTACGACACTCGTCCACCTCTCCGCCTTTCTCTTGAAGAACCAATCTCCATGGATATTTCAGAGCTGTGAGTCTCATCCACTTGAATGTCATTACAACACTGATAACGGTTTTTGCAGAGAGCAATTCTTTTCTTCTGTATGGGCTTCCACAAGCAAGGCCGTGTGGAAAAGATACAGGACCGCGAGGACAGAAAGACACTTCGAGGCTTCAGGAACTACGATGACATCCTAGAACATGTCATCAACGATCCAGATGAGCCAATATCTGACCTTGCCCTGCGAGAGCTTTCAATGATCCGTCTACGGCTAGTAGAGCTTCGGGACTTCAGTTCAGTCTTTGCACATAAGCTCGGGCCGGAACTAGACCCAGCCTTTTTCTGGGGTATGTTAGGGTTGATGCTCACTGTTAGTAAAAAAAGCTGTGATTGGAACGTTACTTGACTAAATGACTTCTAGGTGTCAGCACAAATGGAAGAGATCGATACAACACGGCGCCTCACCCAAATGCTGAAAGCATTGAATCGCAACGTCGATGTTCTAAGAGGACATACAACCTCAGCAGATCTATTCAATAAGGATAAGGAGGCAGTGTTTGAGACATTTGTTGCCATGACCAGATTCTTTGCTGAAGTCGTTCAATTCCTTCGTGATGATGAACATTTTATACGCTGTCGATCTACTGGTAGGTGTTCTCGAATTGCTCTTATTTGCCACGATCAGTACAAGTTGTTGACATCTCGAGAGACCAGGATCCATGGCGGTGATTGAATGACATCTACACCACTATCACTCATGATATCGAAGAATTACTGAAGAACGGGAAAAAACGGCGGTTCTAACGGGTAGAACTGATAACGTCGCCCGGCTATATACAATGATGGCTCTGTCTCCGCGCTCATGGAAAGACGACGCCACTCTGCTTTGTATCATGCTACCACCATCGCAAGGCTCGAAATTATTCGGCAGAGACGACGTCATTGACAAGGTCGAGGATCACTTTAACCGGCCAGGGAGTGAGCCGTTTCGATCCGTCGCTTTATATGGCATGGGTGGAGTAGGTAAGACCACAGTTGCAACGAAATATGCCGAGAAGCAGAACGCCAGACGTTCTGTAAATGCAGTACTTTGGGTTGTAGGACAAAGTGAGATGAAAATCAAACAAAGCTTCACCCAAATTGCACAAAGACTACAGCTGCCCAATTTTGCCCCGCAGAGTCACGATGACAATCGATTGCTAGTCATGAATTGGCTGCAGCAAACCAGTAAAGTCCCACAAATGCCGCTCATGAGACTGTTTGCTGATTCAAAATCACGTTACAGAAGCCAAGTGGCTCATTGTTTACGACAACGTAGAGGACTTTGATGTTCTACATGCTCACTGGCCAAGCTCGACGGCAAGAGGTCATGCCTTAATCACTACCCGTAACACCGCTCTTGCATACGAACCTGCAGAGGCTGGGATTGAGGTCTCGTCGTGGGACACACGGACGGGATCTCAGTTCCTCCTGCATCTTCTTTCAGGTCACATCAGCGCAGAACTCCTTGCCAGCCAATCCCAATCCGCTCTTGAGTTGTCAGAGAGACTAAGTGGTCATGCTCTAGCCCTGGCCAAGATGGGAGGTGTTATTCACCGCCGCTCTTGGACTATTCGAGAGCTGGTCGAGGTATATGACCGACAGCCAGATTTCAAGAATGGCATCGGGCCTGTGTGGTAAGTATCGTTCTAGAACCTGAGCCCTAATAGTAGCGACTTGCTCTCAATCTTTGCATTTTGTAGCCCAGACAGTATTACACAAAGTTCACCGGAGCCCAAGGAATTAAAGCATCTACCGGCGTCATTACAATGGCTTGGAGACAGAGAGAAGTATGACTCACTTCGTTCATACATTCTTTCCGTCTTGTCCGTAATACTTTCTAACTTGAACCGCGCAATAGACTATCGCAAGCCATTGAAGAGCTTCAAACTCTGTCACTCGTCAAAAAAGACAGGGAGAGCCGAACGCTTTCAATCCATCGACTCATTCAGTCTCACTTCTTAGAATTTCTGGGTAATTCAGGACGACAAGAAGCACTCGATTTGGTGTCCAGGCTCCCCTATCTGGCGTTCCCCCAAAGACAAGCGTATCTGCATAACAAATGGGATATTTGCACTCTGTTCGTACAGCAGATCGTGGCCCTCAAAGACGGGTTTAGAGCGGAGCGAAAGCGCGGTGTGAACCTGAAAGCTTGCCGAGAATTGTGTGAAGTCGCCGTTACTTGTTCACGGTAAGTAGAAGCATGTCTCTTTTGGTCCTGAGATGCAGAAGTACTGTTGCTAATCGGTCCCAAACAAGATTTCTTCTTGAGCAACAAGAGCTCACAGAGATGGAGGATATGTGCATTGTGGCAAAAGATGCTCTTTCAACCAGAGATGACGGAAAATTGGTGGATATAGAATCGACGCTGCAGTCGTATCTTGGCCAGATGTACTTACGTTGCGGTTGGCCCAAGAAAGCTCTGGTATGCCTTCTAGAGTCACTCAGAATTTGGCTCCTCGATAGAGATGGTGATTTGCAAGAAGTCTCATGGTCAGAACACAATGTTGCTCAAGCATACTTAGCAAATGGAGAGTTAGAGGCCGGGTATGAATGGCACCAGAAGTGCAGAAAGACGTGGGATCAATGGGGTAAACTGCAACCAGATACAGTCGATGTCACTTTCGATCTGAGTATGCAGGCGAGTATGGCCCGATGTCTACTCTATATGGGCCAGGCGACAGAGCCGAGGCGACTCCTCGAGCAGCCGCTCAAGAAATTATTGGAACCAATCTCAGATAATTGGGCTGAGGCAGCATAGTAAGTCGAAGGAAGGATGTTAGCATACCAGCATCTTTCACTCTTCTCTTTATCCCTACTCCACGGTCCAGGGACCTACGCTAATAACCTCGGGATCGACAGTGCTACATTCTTACTCGGTGGAATTAAAATGGCAGACAAGAATTTCCCCGGCGCAGAGGTTCGCTTTATGGAAGCCCAAATGCTGTGGGGTAAAGGTGATAAAGCTCGAACTAGCCATTTCAACGGCGCTACTATGTATCGTATGGGATGTTGTGCGCTGGAAGATGGGAGAGTGGAAACTGCTGTGTAAGTCAAGTCCGTCCATTGAGTCCACAGACATGACTCTCTAATTTTGATGTCACCATTCAGAAAGTATTTCATGGATGCGATGGCGGTCACTTACATCCACAAAGAACACATGGTTGGCGAGCATGCACGGTGCCTGTATAAGCTATCACAGGCTTTGCACCAGCTTGGTGGAAGGGAGCTGGAAGCGGACAACATGTTGCAGGATGCCGAGGGGTTATACTTCACACGAAGTGAAAACCAAGGTAAAGCCCCAACGGAAGAAGATTATGATCGATTAGTCTACGTCCTTTGGCGTTGAGCGAAAGAAGATGGGGAAATACTCATCAGATGTCTTTGCTGCTTATTAGCCGCAAGAACATAGCCATTCAAAATCAATCACCCTAACCCTAGAATTATCTAAATAGAGAAGTGTCTCAACAGTTTCCCCTCTTGACATAGTCGGACTGTTTTGTTTTGGAAGGAACCGAGGTGGGGGTCTAGGACGCGGGGTGCGCTGACGTGGGCTGACATGTTTTCGTTCGAGTCCGTGTTGGTGTAGGATGTTCGTTATGAGGTGGTTGTGGTTGGTGTTTGGGTTCAAGAAGGATTGTAGTTATGAGGCGTAGGAAGAGTAGAGCGATTATATGCTGGTAAAACTGTGCAAGCGCTTACTGTACCAAAGCAGTGATGGGAGTTTTGGAGCTAGCTCCGGAGCTATCTACTTCATGGCTCTCGGTAAACAGAAGAAGTGGGAATTTGGGGTTGGCGCGATTCCGCAGTGACATGGGGTGGCATTTTCCGGATATAATTTGTATGGGCTTGGCCACCAAAATAGGCAAAATAGGATGTATTAAGATGTAGCTTATAGGTGCTAAGACTGCTTGTTGACCTCGTTCATGTGATCAGACCAGCATTGACCTTTACATAGGTGGATTTGGTAGCCCCGCGGGTTGTGATAGTAATAGAGCTTCACGGTACCTTTCATCAAGATGTTGTCCACTCAGGTGGGTACCACACATTACACTAACAAGTCACGTATGCTTGCAGATCTTGACAACTTAATCGTTTGTGTTTCAGATTCTGACTGCCTACCTCCGTCCCTCCATTCTGCCAACTGGCGTGAGCCTAAATCAACTTATTGCATACCGAATAGAACACAAAGTTACTCTTTTCTCACGTAGGGCAATTGCTTACCAAATGATCTCTGCCATTTCCTAGTAATATTATTGTGATCAACAAATACTACTTACTGTAGGCTGGGGTTACTTACATCTATAACAATGAGGTTCATCGGCATAATGACCGTATTCGCCGCCTGAACCTGTTAGTACGAAGGAGCTGCATAAAAAAATCTAGAAACCTACATGTATAGCAATGGAGGTCATTGGCAAAATGCCCATAATTGCCACCTGCGGCAGTCAGCAAGGGTCAAACGCACAGAAGGCTCTAAAAACTTACATGTGAAGCAATGAGGGTCATTTGCGTAGTGACCGGGTTCACCACCTAAGAATTGACAGTCAGCTCGATCGTCACTGTCTTTCGTTAGATACTGGAAGTACCGACACTTAAGGTAAACAACATTGTGTTGAAAGTTCTGCATTTCTCTGTCACCACCATGTCTTCTCTTCGGCGGCCGTGAAGAGAGCGCTGGTGGTGGAGCATGTGAACCATCTTTTGGAGACTCCTGGATTTCTTTCCGCAGTCGAATGAATGCTTTTTTCTGTCTTTCTCCATAGATAAGTGGCATATGGATGTCGAAAATGCCTAGCAAAGCGTATGCCGCGTCCTCTTCGCGTTTCGTTTCACGCCTCTCTGCCCACGACATTCACTCATCAACACTGAATTCAGACAGTGGACTTCCTTGGAGAGTTCGGGCACTAATTCCCGTAATCTCTTTAATTTCCCACACCATTGATTTCTTCTCACCAAGCCGCTCGCCCTCTACAGAAAAGAATTCGACTGATGTCGGAGCGAGAAGCTTTCCACGTCTGCTGGGGGGACGGATTTTTCTCAGTACAGCCGCCAATCGCGACATCAGATAGGTATACATAGCATTTATTTACCATATGGTACCACTAGAACATGGAGTTAAAAGCTTCTTGAAGCTCTGCGCTGCTTAACTTGTCGATGCAGCAAGTGTCTACCCAAAAATAATAGAGACCGTCTTCAGCAGCTTTGTCCCCGCAAAACTGGATTTTTTGTACCCTTCCCTTTGGCTGAATGTGCCCTGGCTCAAATCCTTTAGGGTAACCTCTTCGTTGTCTGCTCCCCATGTATGTGAGAGGATAGCATAGTTTGGAATATCAGTGATGAACTCGGTCAAGTAATAACCGTCGTCATTTTTGTTGCGTTTCAAAAGACGCATAATTAGCAGAAAATCAGATGAAAAACGAGGTGCTTCAAAGCAATCGAGGAAAGGAAGAGCATGCGCTAAAGAGAATTTCAGGAAACGTTGCTGTGATGGGTTCGCCTTATACGCTGCGCCATTTGGTGCAAGAAGTAAATTCGAAACATAGCTGGAGAAGTCGCGGCACTGCCTTGGTATCGGGCGGCTAAATCCAACTTGATCTGAACTATATTTAGAAACATGCCCTATCTGGGGAAAGTTCTGCCGCATTCGACAATCACTGCATCACCATCTACTATTCTGTATCAATATCCCGGGTATAATCATATTTTCTATGCTAAGTAGCCTTTACTTCAATCTCAACCGACCGAAAAGCTACTAGGAAGCTAATATAAAATACAGCATAAAAGCCTCTCTATATAGAGCTATTATCTTAGAATACAGAGTAACTAATGGGCTAAGTAGCGGCTACCTCGCAGCAAGACCATACCGCAGGGATCTAGATGCATAACCAATGTGCTCTAATTAGAAACCTTAGGACTAGCTTTCTTTCTAGTTGCTTTCTCGAAAATTTTACGCAATCTATCAGTCTATTTTGACAGATATTAGCGATAGTAATCCAAGATTACTGAAATACATAATTATATAATTGTTAGAACACAGCTCTACTCCACTGCGCCAAACAACCCAAAAAGGTACGAATAATCAATAACGTTGATTATTGGAGTAGAACAGTATATATTGTATACATGCTCCCAGCCTGGCTCGAAGCTCTGCTCGCGGACTTACAGTCAGCTGCTAATAGTATATATTTTAGTATTAAGACACGTAAACGGGGTTGCAAGGCTACAACAAAAATTAGGCTTATTTGTCAAAACTCTGCACAGCTACAGGTGTAATAATTCTCATAAATAAATACGATAGTGATTCTATGTTCAAGGAGTTTGGACCCCGTTTTAGGAGGCCTTCAGATGCTGCTTTTGGAGTCACGAGCACCCACCCGGTCCATCACGCAGGGTTGGTCAGATCGTTCCCGGACCTATATCGTTACTACTTTCCTTGGAAACGAATCGTACGACGGATCATGACCGCACTCTCTCACATCAGAATCTCAATGAGCATTCCTCTTCTCGCCTCCACTACCCTTTTGGTGGCTTCCTCAAGAGCCGTTCTCAATTCTCCCACACTCCTCACCCGTACACCTTGCATCCACTCGTCTTTCTGGGCCGACGATGCGGCATCGCTTTCGGACCCCGCTGCAGCCTCAGCAAGAGCGGCATAATTTGGTGTAGGTCGGAATGATATGTTCAGTTCGTCATCGGAAGCCGACTTGTTCAATCCTTCGGGATAAACAAGTTCCGTCGAGTTGCGCGGGGCTTTCCAACCTGATACTCATATTAAAGATGCATTTAGGGTATTTTCTCAAGACAGATCACGTACCTCCGTTGTTTAGCACTACAGTCAGAATGGGTATCTCGAATTTACGCGCTACCCACAGCGCACTGGAAGGAGATGCGCACATCATGCTCCCGTCGCCTACGACTTGGCAAACCAGGTTGAGTTCCTCAGCTCTTGCCTTTTCGAGACTTTCCAATGCCATTTTAACACCCAGCGCTGCCCCATTGCTCCATCCGATACCAGTACCTCCACAATTGATCCAGCTTCCGGGTCGACTGGGTCGAAGTTGATCATGCAGCGCTTGAGCCGCGGTGACGGCTTCGATGACGAAGGTAGTAGAAGTAGGAAGAACAACCTTTAAGAGATGGCCTATGTTATCAGCATCAAGTGTGGCTGCATCGTCGAGTCTTAGTCGAGAGTCGATTTTGGCGATACGACTCTGATAAGTCTTTCGGCGTGCCTCGCCACGAGCAGCATACTTTGGGTCTCGAAGAATTTCAAGTAGACTTGCTGAGCTGTTGATGTGTCCAACAAGTTGCTTCAGCGCGGTGAAACTGTCTGCTCTCCACCGCCCGTTGGCGGGAAAGAAAGACACCGGAATCTGTTGATTCAATGGGTCAATATCAACGTGATAGATAACGGTATCTTCTGGGGGTGGATTTCGGGACGGTATCCAGGGTACGTCGCAATCAAGAAGTAGAATGACATCTGCGTCTTTAGTGCATTCGTCAAAGCCAAGGCGGAATCCTTCGGACGCAGAGTGCGTGAACGGAAAGCAAACATCGCTGCCACCCGTGTCATGCACGCGAATGCCAGGTATTGCATCTGTAAGTGTGGCAAGAAGATCTGGTGTTCGGCGGTCCCGCCCAGAGTACCCAGTAATAATCAGCGGACGTTCAGCCTGCACGAGAGCAGTGCTTATTTCTTCGACGGCATCGAGAGGCAATGCACCCGGTCCAATAGAAACCCATTGTTCTTGTCGCAGCGAGTATGGCTGTATCTCTTGAGCTAACACCTCCCGAGCACTTACCAAGTAGACAGGGCCTGCCGGCGCGCTCCTCGCGAATTGCAGGGCACGTCCAACTGACTGCTTGATATTGAGACCGGTGCGTACTTCGCCAGTGTACCGGCAATATTGCCGGACAATAGCTGCTTGATCTGGAGCTTGCTGCAACCAGTGCATATACTCCGTTCGGGAGCCAGTCAGTTCCCCAGCTTCGGTATATGGGCAAAGGCCTGCGAAAATGAAGACTGGAACCCGGGCGATGCTGGCGTTGTGGACAGCTTGACCTAGGGCTTGTGTTCCGACATCGACATGAACCACGACAGCCTGCGGGTTTCCACTTATACGAGCATAGCCGTCAGCCATAGAGAGTGCTGTAATCTCAGCAGGACACGTGATAAAACGCGGCCATCTATCTGGTCGCTCCCGTTTGCCTTTGATGATAGCCTCGATGATAGAAGGGTGATCGGAACCAACATTGACAAAACATGCGGTAATACCAGCCTGCTTTGATGGTAGCAAGTATCGATGATTAGGGTAACTCAAACACTCACCTCCCACAACGCTTCGAACAACGCGAAGGCTGTCGTGTATCTACGTGCGGTCAGTATCTTGAAATAGACTATAAATGGCTCGAAGGTTCACTGTGAGGCCTCTTTCTGTACGGCTGACATAGCACTGGAAGCAGTGGAGGTAGACGTGGATATCTGTTGCGCTAACAATCGTGGAGATGGGGCCGCACATTGATAGCGAGTTGGGGGCGATGAGGCAATGATAACAGGTTTCAGGGCGTGACGCAACACCAGGCTGTTCTGTTTATGCAGCCACGAAGATGCGAAGCGCAAGGCCATGGTGCAAGAGGTGATGTCTGCGCTGGGCGCGGGGGGTAAGCCAATAATGAGTGTGAGGAGCACACCCGGGAACGCGGAAGCGACAGGGATATTATTCCTCCTAGGTATTTGCTAACAATATCTGCACTATAATGCACTAAACACCCCTTGCTGATAACGGCCATGTAGGACAAGTTTGCACACGAGTTTCCTGACCTCCGCATACGGACATCATGTGACGCCTAACATACGAAAAGAAATGAACGCGTTCCGTCTTCGAATCCCCACTCCGCTCACTGCGCATAAGAGGACGCATCGACGCTATCCACCTGAAGCTCGCCATCTGATTCGAAGATATCCCTTTGGGCATAGGACGACGCAGTAGTGCTATCTACCTGGAGCTCGCCGTCCGACTCGAAGATCCTTCTTTTCTGCGCGTAAGAGGACGCGTCGGCGCTGTCGACCTGGAGTTCACCATCAGAATCGAAGATAGCCCTCGTTGCGTACGAAGATTGGTCTGCTTCGTCTACTTGGAGCGCAGGGTCAGACTTGAAGACTGCGCGACTGACTTTACACAGAGTTAGCACATTTGTTAGTCGAAATTGGCCCTTGCACGTACGGACGGGTGCTGCAGTGGCGGCAGCCACGACAAGGGTAAACGCAGTGAAGACTTTCATTATGACCTTGGCAAAGAGAATGAATGATTCTTGCAAGTTCCACGACTAGATGTAAGATTGCTCAGCGGGGTATGCAGAGGGGATATCTGGATCTTATCTTCCCTTCTTTGACCGGCTCGTTGCCTAAATATTGGTCAGTTATGCACCTTCTATGTTCTTAATCTATCGGGATCGGCATCCCAAAATAGTTTTTCAACCTCAGGATACGACATGTCATGCCTGGTCTCACCACACCGGTCACGCCTGCATGGAATGCTATGCTGTGATCGCACGACGCATATATTGGATTTGGACCTCGCCACAGCTACCCGGTTTGGGATTATCTGTCTAAGGGAACCCTCACCTACTTTCTCAAAAGAATACTTCTCTCCAAAAAGGCATACGACCAGCATGTTTGCGAAATCTGAATATCGACCTTTATCTGATGGGCCACCGCCCTCGCCCGCATCAGCCGCAGAGAAAGAGGTGGGCTCACTTGAATGTGCACTTTGCGCGCGATTAGCTCGACAAAGATGGTATCACTGGTCAGCGCACCTGGCAAGCAGTATCGCAATCATCATCTTGCTCGTTGTCCACTTCCACCCCCGCTACCTGGCTGTCATGTGTTGGAACTTGCACAATTATTACTGTATGCCCCGCCGCAAACTTACAGCTTTCAACACATCCCTAACTTCTAGTTAGCTCCGGTGAATGCTGCAGTAGCAAGCCAACCATATGTCACAACCCGCTTCAACGGCTCTCTTTGGTACAACTCACCATTCAAAGGACCCCCTACCCCTGCAGTCGAGGAAGCCTGGCATTCAATCATGGAATACGGTATGATTTCCGTATCAGCCTCGGACTACGAACGCGCCAATCATTCCGTTCGAACCGCAGTACAGTTCCCAGCTGAAGCCGGCGGCGGCTATATGACTACCACGGTTGGCACGCACCAGATACATTGCCTCCACTACATCTGGCAAGACCACCACCGCGACTACTTCCCAGAAGTGGCCCGCAAGATCAAAGAGATCCCCAAAATGTACGAAAGACATTACGAACATTGCGTCGACTACATCCGCCAGAGTATCATGTGCCAGTTCGACACCGGGCTTGTGACATACGACTGGGTCCTCGATCATCAACAGCCAACCCCTAACTCGAATGCGATGCACAAATGCGTTGACTGGGGCGCCTTGCAGAGCTGGTTGAAAGACCGTGCCGTGGAAGTACCGGATGGATTCAAATGGAAGCAACCAGAAGGACAAGAAAGTCTGCCATGGAACCCTTGACCTGTGACACTTGTTTAATATATACATGCATGCATTGCGAGAACTCTTTACGAACGCGCACTGAATCTGTGCCTAATCGACGCCATTCCAGTTTTAGTGCCTCCCTCCCCATGATTTCCCCTTGTAACCGAAGAAGGAACTTCCAAACATCTAGGCCACATGCACACGCGCATCCGCACGTCCAACCGCAGCTCTATCCTCTTCATGGAGTCGCGCAAGCTCTTGACAAAAAGGGCTCCGCTTTCTTAACGCGGGGCCCCACCGAATGAAGGCAAACGGGATTGGCGTCAGCGCCACGCACATGATGCCTAGAAGCGTGCATGCCCACTCCGACCCCAAGTTGTCGTATAGTGGAGACGTGGTTAGCGGTATCACGATTGCAGCAAGGAGGTTGCGCGTGAAGACAGAAGACGCCAACGCCGACGCACTATATATATCGTATGCGTCGGTGAGATAGTTGTTCAAGGCCAAAAAGGTCAGGTCGATGCCAATGCCCAATGGGATCCCGGAAAGCGCTGGAATGGCCCAGTGGATGCTCGGTCTGGCCGTCCACCCCAACCAGAATTCGGATAGAGCGAACAGGGGCCCACCCAGGCAAGCCAACGGGAGGCGCCGATACTCTTCCTGAAGGGCCCAAGTGCGACCCAGCATCGCGGCTCGGCTATAATACTTGTCCCAGGCGACAAAGATGCCAATGGCAAATATAGCACCAATGCCCGTGGGAATGAACATTAGCGCAGAGACGCCATCGCTCATGGCATATGTGCCCCGGAAGATGATAGGGTAGGCCCCGAAGTAGAGGAAGAAGATGATGTACTGATAAAGTATGAAAAGATCTGTGAAGAAGACTAGCGGCTCTGAGAGGATTCGGACAGGACGAAGGATCAATCGTGCAACAGTGGTCCAGCTTGGTTTGGCGACAACTTTCTTTGCGCCAACATCGAGGGCCGGCGCAAATGTCTCTGGCATGAGCATGAGCAAAGGCCAGTTTACACCGGCCAGCATCAAAGCGCACCAGTAGGGCCCTGCATAGAATACGGTTGTTAGCTACGTACAAAAACGGGGAGCGTCGTGCGATGTATGGTATCATTTCACAAGAAGATTTTTACCTACTGTGTAACGGTCAGCTTACTTCTGGCATGTTGACTTGGTTGGGCGCTTACCATTGCCAGCCTCGCGTCGAGGAATATGCTGATACGATAGGGCCAACCAACGGTCCAACATTGCTTGTCAGGCCCAACATGGTAACCGCTAAGCCTCGCGGCCCGAGGTCGCGGTAGATGTCACAAAACACTCCACCAGAGACTGTCTGCGGCGCAGCTGCGCCACACCCTAACATAAAGCGGAAGAAGAGGAATGTGCTCCAATTAGGCGCCAACCCGCATCCTAGCGTGAAGGCCGTGTGTATGGAGAAACTAACCAGAAAGACGGGGCGCCGACCCCAAGATTCGGATAGTGGTGCAAAAATGATTGGGCCGAGGACTGCAGATTGTAAGTCTGAAGTGTAGCAGGCCGGTCAACACAAAACTCATCACATACTATAGCCGACCAGGAATATCGCCACGGGCAAGGGCTTCTGGAATGCAGATGTCACCCCAAAATGGGCGTTCAGCAAGCCGCCTGCACCACTGGGCAATGACGACCCCATGGTCACGTTGAAGTTCATTAGAATGACCGTGGCAGCTATGACAAGCTTTCGGGTCCGCAGGCTGTTAGACAAAGATGAGAAGTTCAAGTCCGCAAATTAAACGCACCCGGGACAAACTGGCGGCCACATCGTCGGTACATTTGACGATAGGTACTACGGGTGACTTCCCTGAGACTATTCTGCCCGTCAGATCTTGCGCGGGAGGAAGTAGATGCGGCGCTTACCCTCATCGTATGTATTTTCGCTCGACGTGAGCTCTGGAAGGGTCTGCGTGAACGGCATCTTGACTCAATCAATCAACCAAAAAGTCATATGGTGAAAATAGTTTCTGCTCAAGCAAGGTATTTATATTCTGCTCACATCCAAACCCTGGAATGCTGATGGATTTTGCACTACACAAGCATGTGCTGGTCCACTTGCCCACGCCGGGAATCAAAAAGAAAGTGATACCTGCTTGCTGCCTGCATATAGATAGGAAGTGCAATTACGCCTACCCAATGAAGCTTCCCAACATCCATCTCACTCACAAAGCAAGCCGCGGTCGATTCCCGGCCCCACTTGTTTTCGACGTGTGATTTCTCTTGAGAATCAAAAGTGTGTATAGCAGTGTTGCGGCCAGGCCCGTTATTATGACTCCCATACAGATCGCATATCCGGTGCGATAATGCGGCGCGTATTTCGGAAGGAAGGCAAATGGGGCTAGAATGCCTCCCGTGTTTCCAAAGGATATCATGAAGGCTGACCCAATACTGCGCGCCTTGTGCCCGTGGAGGTTCATAAGGTACCAGCACACAATGCTGGGGGCGGCTCCAAGGGCACCCATGCAAACAAGACAGATTCCCAGATATCTCGCCGAGAAACCCGATTGAACGGCTATTAATATTGCGAGTCCAATGATGATCAGCGCGCCAGAAAAGAGAACAAAGGGAAGTCGTAGATTGATGCGATCGGACCACCATGCCATGACGAGGCATAGACCAAACGCGGAGGCAAACGGCGGGACCGAGTGGAGTTGAGTTTTTACCACATTATAACCGAGGGTCTTGACAACTTTGAGGGTAGCAGGGTTAGCTTAGGCTACTATCACCTAGATAGGAAATCTCACTCACTTGTTGGCGTGAAGTAAGCAAACGCGTATACCGGGACGACAACAGCTGCGATGAGTCAGAAGGGCCTTCTGACGGCGCTTTCGAGCTGTGACATACCAAAGTACATTAAAGCTCCCAGATAGTTGGACGGTTCTTTGAAGAACTCTAACAGGTCTTTTGCCGTGATTTTAGAGTCAGTAGTTGTGTGCTCACCAGTCTTGGCCAGAACGAAACTTCTTTCCGTCTCAGTGAGCCACTTCGCATCGGTGGGGAAGTCGCTGATGAAAAAGTATGCAGCCACGGCGACGAAACACGTCAATATGCCCTCCAGGATGAAGACCCATCTCCAATTGCTCTTTCCGCCAGTGCCATCCATATTAGCAATGCCAGTCGCGAGCAGGCCACCAAAGGCAGAAGCCAAGATGACGGAGCAAAAGTAGACGGTAAACCGCTTCTGGGCTTGCTCACGTGAATACCAGAAGCTTATCAGATAAAAGCTGCCGGGGAATATACCGGCCTCGAAGAAGCCTAGGAAGAAGCGTGTGGCAATCAGACCGCTAAGATTCTTCACGAATCCCTGGCCAATCATGACAATGCCGAAGCCAAATGTACAGACGGCAAGCCAAACATGCGGCGACAGCTTCTTCATGAGAATGTTGGAAGGTACCTCGAACAGAATATAGGGAACGAAGAAGACAGCGAGCGCAGCGTTTGGCTGCTGGCCAGTCAAGTGCAACTCCTTGGGCATGTTCATAGTGAGTGCGTTGGAAATGTTTGCCCTACCATGCACGCTCGTCAGTGCCTGCTACATTCTCCATACAGGTGCCGTTGAACTCACCTATCCAGAAAGGCGGCGACATAGACAATGAAAAGCATTGGCAACACGTGATAGTCGATCTTGCGCATCAGCTTTGCAGCATCAGCCGCAGACAGAGCGATGCCATCTGGTATGGTCGATTCAGCCGATACGGCATCGCTCTCAGTAATTTCTACGCAACGTGAGACATGTACGGTGGTGCAAGGCAAGGTAGTGGCCAACCTGCGTGCCCCATGACGGCAGCAAATATGTGATGGACGGATAGGCAGCTGCTCTATGGGAGGCTGGTGTGTTGTGCACGCGAGAGCAAGGGCTGATCAACCCAAACGAGGATAGACCTAGAGGCACGGCACGTCAAGACAAGATGTAGTGGGCATGGAGCATTAAATGATGTCCCAAGAGACTGGCTTTCATATAGTGGAGGCTGGGGGCGAAAATGTCGGTTTTAGGAAGGCACCGTGTTCGGCGCAAGCACTCCTTGCTCCCGCGTCCAACAGAATCCGTGTAGATTAAATTGCTGCAAGTCGAACCATGTATGCCGCCTGGCCCTGCAAGCTAATCCTCCCGTATTGCACGCATTGTGCCTCTCGAACCTCCTCTCCGCTGGTTGTACACCGATGCACCATCCTCATCCCACCTTGGCGGCACGGCAACTTGAGATAACTATCCAGCGCCTCACAGCTTTTGCTCTGTCCTCGACGATTATTTTGGCTTCCGTAGCGCCAACGGAGTTGTTTATGCTAAGCTATCTAGCTTCCGCAGCTAAATACTCGTCTCTATGGCGCCACCCGCACTCCCCACTTTTACCCCCGCACTAAAGCCACCGCCAGGCGTTGCCTCGAACCCCGGCCATCCAGCGTCGCTCGCCCACCTCGCGACCATCACCATCGCCATCTGCATACCCATCATCACCGTTTTCTTCGTCCTGCGCAGCTACGTCCGCTTCTGGGTCAAGCGGCTCTTCACCTTCGAGGATGTTCTCTGCATCACGCTCTGGGCTGGCACCGTTGCATACTGTGCCATCATGCGGAATACAATGCTGCATGGCGGCGGGATGCATATGTGGGACATAACGCCTGCAAAGGCCCATGAGGCTGCGTATTGGTTCAACGTCTGCGCCATCGAGTACGGCGTCATGATCGGCCTTGCCAAAATCGCCGTTCTCTGGCTATATCGCCGTGTGTTCTCGCCAGTGCGATGGAGTGCATTCGACATCTCCATCGTCGCCCTCATTACCATCATATTTCTCTTCTATGCTGTAACAAGCATGGTGAAGATCTTTGAGTGCTGGCCACGAAACAAGATCTGGGACAAGTCGCTTCCCGGCAAATGTGTCCAGATGAAATGGATCTTGAACATCAGCGGCGGCTTCAACACACTCACTGACTGGCTGATACTCCTGCTTCCCATTCATGCCGTGTCCAAGCTGCAGATGGATAGGCTCAAGAAGGTTCTTGTTGTTTTTGCTTTTACCTTTGGCATGTGGTACGTTCGAGCCCTCGTGCCTCAGAAAACCATCATGCTGATGTTTCGCAGCGCTCCCATCTTCGCCACCGTCGGCTTTGCTGTCCGCATCAAAAATAGCGCTAACAAGGATGTCTCATGGAAACAGCCTGAGATTCTCTTGTGGGGCGCAGGCGAGCTTGCATCAGGTAATCTCATCATCTGCTTTCCCGAACTCGCGGCCATCTTCCGTGCCGGTGTATGGAGAAGGCACTCTACTCCGCATAGGCCTGGTGCTTCTACGTTGAAGGGATGGAGTGAACCACATCCGTCGAGAAAAAAGGTTTCTGATCCTTACATGACAAAGAGCTTGATGAGTGGGACATTGAATGGAACTGATGGCCAGTACATCGATCTAGATGACGCTGGTAATAAAGTACATATTACCCATGCAGAGAGTGTCCGTGGGCCTCCAGAGACGGGCGACAGGGTGATGGTGAAAAATGAGGTCAAGGTTGAGACACATCGTCTAGTGTAGCATATTCACACAGTAAATAGACGCAAAGCATACAGCCATATATGGGCTACTTCGGGCCACGCGCCCGGCTCTGTCTTCTTTACTACTACTCAATATAGTTGTGAACTCGCATAACCTTTTGGTTCCACCCACAATCTCAAGTATATCAGAGGAGAGTGTTCGTTTCTATGGTTGATCCCCATGATCTTTCCATTCCACTTCACCTACTATATAACTTGGTGGTCTTTACCAACTTACAGGCTAACAGCTATGTTGTAGTTGCAACTATGCAGGACTGGCTTTTTGGTGGAACATACAACTTTACCAACTTCCTTGGATTCCCAGACAAAACTCGCTTTGAGTCGACTCTGAATGTTCATTACCCCACCCTCGATGAGACTATTATCCTCAACGATGGGACCAAATTGCCCAGATACAAAAACACCAGCACCGAGGATTGCTTTCACAGCTTCAACACACAATACACGCCTAAGCCCGGCAACGTCTACACCGCCCAAGCCAAGCCTACAGCCTGGCGCAACCTATCGTTGTGGCAATTTGGAGCGCATAATAGCACCGAAGAATATTTGTGGCAGGTGGGCGACAGAATGAAGGCTTGCACATGGTACAACAAATTTGAAAAAAAAAACCCCCCCGAAACGACGATACCCTTTCAAAGTAACACGAATACCTATCCATCAAATCGTTGGTGCCGTCTGCCTTTACAAAGCTCAACTTGTGATTTTCCAAAGGCATCTGAGCGGGGTTGGAAAGTTGGAAACCATACGAAAGCTCTAATCAAGCGAGAATCGCTCAGACCGACACAGTTCTGTCCGTTTGGGGCCAGGAACCAAGGCAATACTGGGTTCCGAGATCAGTAAGCACGGCGCGGTTGTATTTAGGGAGTTAGGCAGACGAAGTGTACGGCATGGAATACCGATGGACTAGGTGACCGAAGCCAGCTTCTTCTCGCCTAGACGAATATGAGAGTGAGATGAGATATACTTTTGGCAACCGTCCTTCGCTTCTCCGAGGGTCGTCCGCGTTCACGATGAAGGAGCGAGCGAACTCGCCATGTTCCTTTCGGGCAGTGTACCGGAATACGCGTATGGTAAACTAGTAGCTCTACCTATAGGGGTTGATGCTCTTTCCTTATCGCAAATAAGGCCTATTTAATCCTATGGTTGCATTTGAGGTGACAAAAGGTCGCCGCATATGATTGAATCCTAGCTTTTCTCCCGTCATATGGCCTCTGTTTGACTCACTATGCTATTCGCATGATGCACAAGTTGGTGTTCAAAACTGCCTTATTCTAATTACGGCCACTCAGTATTCACATCGCCCTTGGAACTCACACAACTACCTAAGTTCCTATAACGCCACCTGTGGCCGATGACGAAAACTGGCTTCCATTACTACTAGCAGCTGCATTATTCGCTGCTACGTGCTGGGACTAAGAGCCCTCATCGTCGAAACATACTCGCATCAGTCTTCTCAATTCAGCTGCCGATCAGATCGGCCTCACACTGTGCCAATGGCCCGTTACCACCACAAAAGCCAAGTGCAAGGCATTATTGCACTGGTACTCAACGCAGCTTCGTTTAGTGCATGAATTATAGCGCTTCAAAAAGCCTTCTAGTCATCAATAAGCTTCAGAGTATGCTAGGGATGACGATAAGCCCCGCCTGCCATAACACTGCTAGCCTTAACACAGGGATGCCCGCATAATATACTCCGCTTAGGTCGCGAGGACGACACACTGGTTCTCTACCGGAATATACGTTTGCGGACTATTGGCTCTGTCTGAAAATACTTAACCCCGTTTACATTGCTAAAAGAAGCCTGTTAGATCCCGTGGTTGCATAAGAGGCAATAGAAAAGTGCCTTATATAACGAAATCCTAGCTTTCTTTCATCCCTCAAGCCCCCTTTAACTCACCACGCCGTTTATATAATCCATAATCTAGTTTTTAGTACTACTATATTCTAAATATAGCTGTTTTTACTAACTTTGGCGTCGTCTCTAGTCTAATTATAGCTTCTTCCGATGCATTATCAAGGAGTTAGACTCTAGGATGCTCTCTTTAAGTTAAGATCACCTAGTAGTTTCAACTTCTTTGAATATGCCTCGTCAAAGGGCTGTCAGAAACCATAAGTCCGTTAATGCAACCAAAAGCCCTGCACTTGATGACTTCGTGGTCTCAATTGGCCGCCATCTCCGTGTTTGTCAAGTCGCATCCAGGCTCGCAATTCTATCTAACCCAACCACTGCAAATGGTCTGGCTGATCTAGCTCTGCGTCACAACAAGGATCCTATAGCCAGAGATCCTACTGGTACTGCTCGGTGAAATCTTACTTGGGCTCAAATGTCTCATGGCGATTTACCACCCTAGTGATCTCAGGTGGTGTTGAATCATTACTTGGAATGTGGTTTCAGACAATTGAGTACCTAAAATAAGCACAAAAATGTAATTTTTCTAATTCTCTTGTTCTCTATTACCATCTTACTTATAATTGTACGTGAAAACAAGTAAGGTTGGTGTCAGGGTGACAGCTATTGGATGAGGAAAGATACGTACCGATGTCTTGGCAGCCTCGTGACTTTTTACTAAACGGCAAGTATTGAAGCTGGAGGCTAGTTTGATATTCAGACAGGTGTGGGAGACTGCAAAACAACATGAGGGCTATATAGAGAAGAAGGATAGATTCTTGAAGGAGCAAAAGGAATGGGACAAAGAAATGAAAGAGCATTCTCGAACAGACCAATTGCGTTAATTGAAGATACCAAGCGCCTCATCTGGGTGCCCACCATAGCTCTTTGGATCGATGAAGGCAACCTTAACAAGTGGCCCTTTCTCGCCCTGATGATTCTCCTCCCAAGCCTTGAGAAATGTGGGCCCCTGGTAAGCATCGATGCTAGCATACATGGTGCCTCCAAGACGTTGCAACACAGTACACCGCTCATCCATAGTACGAGCAAGCGACACGATCCCATAATGCCGCGGCCTGAGTCCTCCCTCGCCTGCACGGCCCCTAACCATCGTCTCGCACGCAAGCACGCACAGCGCGCCAGGCGTATGTGTGGGCCACGCAACGCGCACCCAGCCGCGCTCTAGGCGCGTCGGCTTCAGTCCTTCGTCCGCTTCGACTGCTTCCATTGCCTCCTCGTCGGGATCCTCGAGGTTCCTGACGAACCTGCGTCGAGACTCGCTGTCCCACCACGTTGCACCTAGCCGAAGCAGAGCCTGGCAGAAGGCGTCCTCGGCATCTTGGTTCGCGTCACGTCGTAGTGGAGGGTCTAGTGGATCGAGCTGTAAATAATCGAAATCGGGAGGCGTGGCGTTTTCGAGCACGATGATGCCGCCGCGTGACGGCCAGCCCTGGAGGATGACGATGTCTTGGAGGAGCGAGGTGCGCTGAGAGATCCGGATGTTGTGGGCTCGGTCCCTGCCCATGTAAACGGCCTTGAGATCCGGATATTGGTGTTTCTGTTTCTCATATGCACTCTCTGAGTTCATACTGATAGATAGGATGATTTGACAGTTGTGCGAATAGTTGTTTTGAGGGATTATCGCTGTAGTTGCCCATACACAGCAACCATTTTGTTCTGGACATTAAGCATGAATGCTTCATGTACATCAAGAACCTCCTTAGGGTACTTTTGAATCCCACCTATTGCGCCTCGGCGATGGACTTCCCTCCGACATAGATGGTCAAAAAACAGAGCGTTTTCTGTACTGAAGCCTATCAACTGAAGCTGTTTAATTGAAGGAGATGATTCATCAAAACATTCTTCGCTTCTCAGATCAGCAATGTGGAAAACTGAGCTGGCTCTGGTGTTCCAAAATGAACGAGGTGCTAAGCGAAACTCTGAAACGCCGACCTGCAATATTAAGTTGAGATACACACCCACCAGTATACAGCACCTGCGCACCTGCTAAAATACGCTGCAAGGACTGTACAGACCTGAGATAAGCGTAAAATACGCTGAAAAATCGATTAAGCCAGTCGCGGAGGCATGCAGCAGCTGCGTTGGGTAGGCTTTGGCTGGTGTAGCAGTACTTTGGCTATGCGGCTGACTTTGGTGTTCTTACACCCCTGCCTAGCGCGCTGCTTATGAGCAGTCGGCAAATTGGCTTTCCCACCATGGAACCTTACCAACAACACAAAAAACAAAGTATGAAGGCACGCGACTGCAGAAATAAACCGCACACCAAAACGCACGGGCCTACCCTACCAAGTCTCAGCTCTCTCAGCCACCAACTTTACAGCCCTGTAACTCAACCAAATCTGAATATTTTTCTGTAATTTTTACGATGGCGCATAGGTAGGAAGAAAAGTATTTCGAAACGCCTACTAAGTCTAGAGTCTGGGGCGCTATTGATTACATGAAGGCTAGGGGAACGTTATTGCTTTAATTGCCTTCAGCTTTGGGATGAGAAATAAGATTGGATAGACGCTAAAAACCTCAAAAGAGTACACGCCTAGGCAGCTATTGGCTATAACTTTAAGTCTGCGCTTACTTTCTATAAAATCTTAAGTAACACCAATGGTAAGATAACTCAATAGATCTAGTACCAATTAAGAACTGCTAGCAATTACCAAAGTAATATGTTAAAAAGTATCTATACTAGGATAAGAATATAATAAGAGAATTAGCCTATAAGGGCTGGGATTTAGTAAGCTAGGGTTTTATTAACAAGCGTGTAGATTCTATGCTAAAACGGCTAAAAGATTATATTAAAGCTAATGGGCAATTAAGTGGGTGGTAGTCTAAAAAAGTGTAAAATTACCTAGTTATCTAACAAATTTGGTGGTGTTGGGGTATTACTAAGCCTTTTGGTGTGCGGTTTATTTCTGCAGTCGCGTGGGAGGTCATTTACAATATAGAATAAGAAGATAAGATAGTGTAACCCACCCCCCCAAAAAAACCAAAAAAAAAAAGAGTGAACCTAACCCGATTCGAACGGATGACCTTCTGGAAACTCAACTCTGGAATCAGATCTGGGGTAGTGTTAGAATTTGAAATTAGAGGACATAAGGGATTACTTACGCGCTACCACTGCGCCATAGGTCCTATTTTACATTATTTTAATTTTAATGATTATATATCCAGCCAAATCATCTTCTAGGATTTAACCTAGTTGACGCTCCGTGGTTGAGTGCGTCGGTATCGGCGCCCGGCCTCCGCTCGGGCTCGCTTATCGACCAATTAATGCCTAGCGTCTCAGCGTACACCTTTTACCACGACTTTTGTGTTTCATAGGTAGAGGGGATTTACCTATTTTTAGGCTCTATTTTTTTTTCGTAATACCCCTATTATATGAGCTGTATAATCCTATAAAATTAACCTAGTTGACATCACACATCTTTCGCGTTAAACTGCGGCCTTCCTGGCCCGTGGAAGTTCGTAAAGAGAGCGTGCCAGAAGATGATGCGTTCCTACTGCCTAAAAAATCACTAGCGCTTAGGCTACACTCCCTGCTGCGCTTTGCAAGGGCAAGGGGTCCCAGAAATTAGACCCTTAGGCGTCAATGAGATTAGAGCGTGCTCAGCCACCGCCTCGCAGCGGCCTGATTTTGGTAAGGACGAGCAAGACATGCACAATTTGAGAGTGGAAGCACACTCACAGGGCTAGTTCCGAAGTGAATGGTGTGGTAAGTTAGGCAGCAGCGACGAGGCTGAGGTTTAATATTATGTCACTTGGTGTTATGAGCATGCTTGATAAAGATTTATCAGGATAATTTGGCACTTGTACTGCAGCTCTGATGTGTCAGCATAGAGGCATGCGCAGCGAAAGCCTTCTGCTACCTGGAGCGGCTAAGCGGCTAGGGCCCACACGTGCGGGAGCTAGCGGCACTCGTGCCGGAGCAGTTCACTAAGTGGGGCGTCTTCGACATGGCCGATCCCACCCCGACGCACGCGGCCGGTCGCGTCTGCATCGCAGGCGATGCCGCCCACGCGAGCCCGCCCACGCTAGCCTGCGGCGCCACCATCGGCATCGAGGACGCCCTTGCCCTCGTCGAGCTGCTGTCTGCGGCTGGGCATACTGGGCTGGGCAGGCTTGAAGACAATGAAGCAAGGTTATTAGAGGCTTAGCTCTCGCCACTCCTTCCGAGACGTAGCCGCATCTGTGTACGTATATCTTGTTCATCCGTTAGTGGCTTTCCGGTACAGTGATCAGCTTCCGGGCCGTTTTACCAACACGTTTGTGAGTTCTCGACAAGTCCGCTTGTGGGTGAATCCGACGCGACTCCCCCGGGAAAACATGCCTCTTTGCACTGCACTTTCATACTTGGTTCACTTTTGTCGCTCAATGTGAAGCAAGAAAAGCCTGTCCAGTAACTGATAAGTCGTTTCGCTTTCATGGGGTCCTTGACATTCTCGAGATCCGGAGGCTGAGGGTTCTGGCTGCCCTGAGCACAACCTTCGAAGGCCATGCCCGACAAAAGAACAATTGAAGTAAAACGGCACACTTTCGTAGTGTTCACAAGAAATGCGTTGATTAATGTGAGGTGATGCTTATGTGGACAGAGTCTTCGCAAAGCAAGTCTCTGATTTATAGCTCTCCTCTCCTATACCACTCCAAAAATGCCCATGTGGCCAGTAAATGGCTAACGCTATACGCGCCCAAATGTACCTGCAAAACCAGACGCAAACTATCGGGGCTTATCCTGAGGCGCGGGATCAAGTTCAGACATATTATACTAGAGGTGTACTAAGCAAGGATCGTGCGGCCGGCATGCAACCGACAAGAGAATACAACGATAGATTACTTTATCTTATAGATCCTAAGACCCGCATAATTTACTACCCTAAGTATATTTTATATAGAACTAATCTCTACTACTACCGAGTTAGCAAGAGATACCGTATTATTTATTGGTTTAGGAGTACGTTAAATAGACGGACTTCACTATCCCTATAGACTAGGACAACTAGTTATTCTAACTCCGAATCTATTGATCTGTCTTGTAAAACAAGGTTGAGGCTCTGCATTATCACTTCGGCTGCACCCACATAACACTTAGAAAGACAGGTAAAAAGACCATGCTTGCTTCCCAAAACACTCGCCCTCTACCTCCTATGCAGCCGTGTCTACTTCTGGGGGGGGGGGGGGGGGGGGGGGCCGCATCAATGAAGCATCGCCTGAGGTCCAGATAACATTCAATACCAACTTCTTAATCTTCCACACACCCGCTTCGTCCTTGATCAGGTCAACGGAATACTCCCCGCCCACAGTGTACTTGGTTCCGTTTGGATCCCTGCCCGTGCCGGAAGACGCATGCTGTGCTGTTGAAGTAGCAGTAAGAGAAGCAGTATCGGCTCCATCCTGGTAATTCACACGGACCATGCTGATATTGTGCGTGGTATCCATGGGACCAACTCTATTGAGAACATTTGTGCGAATCAGGGAGAGGCCCTCGAGGACTCTTTTGTTGTCATCATGAATTTCCATAGAAACGTCTTCTCCGGCCCATGCCGAGTCGAAGAGCGCAGAGTCATGATGATCACTGGCAATGGCGGCTCGGTACAGGGCGTCGGCGATAGCCTCACGCTGGCTGAGAGAGGGGAGGGTTTGTAGGAATGACTGCGACATTTTCGCGGCTTATGTTTGATAGAAGAATAGAAATGTGTTTGTTAATTGTAGTCATGCTCAGTCTATCTATTTAAGTGACGGATCATATATATTGAGTATGAGGATTTCATGTAAGCACGGCGTGTGCAAATCTTCCCGCGGAATTCTCGGGTTTTATCCGTGCCATGCCCCACTTATACTATATTATTGCGGACTGCAGGGACTATAGTACTAGCATAAGATACGTATGATAGGAAAAACGAGCGTAGGAATAACTAGGAGATAATTTATTGATTTCTCTATCTCGGAGAGAGGTAAACTATATACTAAAGGAGCACTAGAGATTACTTCTTCCTACTCCGTATTTGAGCTATCTTTCTATTCAATCAAACTAATCGAAGTTGCTCTAATTGAACAAGCACAAGCATTTTATTCCTAGTATTCGATGCTCAGTTATAAGTCCAAGCTTCGTTCTTACGACAATACGGTACTCCGTATCTCCGTATGAGTAAGCTTATTCTGGTCCGTACGCTGTGGCTCCAGGACTTAACGCACAGGTGCAAGTGACATTCAAGTCTGATGATGGCTTCTACAAATATTTGAGTATGGCATGACCTGTTCGAGTCAGCAACTTGGCGGCTGTCTCTGTAGTATGTCTCTTCAGCAAATCAACACCCCGTTGAATGGCGTCTCTGAGAAATTACTGCTCGAACAATTGAGCTCGGCCATTAGTGGGAGTGCCGGCATCGTGAGCGGGTACCTCGCGACAAACCACCTCCCACAGCCGTCTTTCGAGGCCAATAGACCCAGCGTAATCGTCCCTGTAAACGCACCACCGAACGTTCAATTGGCCAGACAGAAGCTCCTTGCAGCATCGCTTGAGCTCTTTCAACTCGCGACAGGGCCCAGCGACTTCTTACCCAACCTGGCCACCGGTGTAAGTGTTTTCAATATTGTTAAGCCTCTCTTCGATTCCCGCTCTGACTCCTCAGTTTCAATACCTCTCCTGCCTGACCTGGCTCTGCCAGTACAAGATTCTTCACCTTATTCCCCTCAATGCCTCGATTAGCTATGATGCTCCCACTGCTTCGGAAGTCTCTGTGCAACGCCTCAAGGCCGTCGTTCGCATGAGCATGACCACCGGCCTCTTCCGAGAGGATGTTGCTGGAGGATCTGTGGTTCACTCGGCCACTTCAGCACTTCTGGCTCGCGACCCCGTCGTCTACTCCTACGCCACACGCATGTGCGGTGGCTCTGCACCCGTAGCCCAGGAGATGGCCGCTGCTGCCCTGAAGTGGGGGCCCGACTCGACCCAGCCGTACGAGACAGCGTTCAACGTCACGTTCGACACTGACCTGCCATTCTTTGACCATCTCTCACGCAATCCAGACAAGATGGCCGAGTTCTCGGCATACATGCGCAACGCACGAAGTAGCGACACCATGGCACTGCGTCACCTGACGGCTAGTTTCGCGTGGGAGGGCATCCGCGAAGATGGCGTCGTCGTGGATATTGGAGGATCCACAGGCGACGCGGCTATTGCACTTGTAGAGGCGTTCCCGCATCTCAAATTGGTAGTACAAGATCTGCCGGCAAATGTGGACAATCTCGTCGACGCAATGAAGAATAGGCCCAGCTCGAAGCTACTTATCATGGATACCGTGCTTCCCAAGCCCGGGTCGGTACCTGTGTCTATTGAGCGTCTCGTCCGGGTCAGAGATATGACTAAGATCCAGTCGTTCAACAGTAAGGAACGGGATCTAGATGATTGGAAGGCATTGCTTGCGGACGTTGATGCCGGATTGCACTTAGTCAATGTGGTCCAGCCATTTGGTAGCGCTTTGTCGGTCTTGGAGGTGACCCTTGATAAATGAGTTATCTACGTGGAGGTATATAAATTAGCAAAGAGAGTATCAAATGCAGCTCTACTGCGATGTCTTTTTTAACAATCTAAATAAATGTAGCGTCTAATATGGACAAAATTGTTCAAAATTTGGACAGTGATATCAAAATATCAAGCTAGGAACGTGCGTTTCAGAAGTTATCAACTGAAGGAGATATGCCTTAAAGAGCATTTTGGAAAGGGGAGAACGTCTGTGAAATGGAAGAAATAGGGTAGCAAAGATTCATCTACGATTTATCTACGTAACCAGCTACATTCAAGAAACTCTGATCCAGGTACCTTTCCATACAAGTTGAGCTGCTCCTCTACATTGAGCATCATTTCGTCAGTAATATAGGCGCCGCGATGAGCTGAATGGAACGCACAAATACTTCCTTTATGCCGCATGCTCTCCATCTGGTGCAACCTCGAGAATTAGCTTGCCCCTGGCTCTGCCCGTCTTCAATCTTTGGTATGCTTCCCTCAAATCTTCAAACTTGTACTTCGAGTCAATAACAGGCTTAACCTTGCCCTCAACCATCCACTCGGCAATCTGCGAGAGGTCTTCACGATCAGGTTTGGCGAAGACAGTTAGATGCTGTCTTTTTGCACCACTCAGGAATCTTGGCATGTATTCCGCCGCAATGATAAATCGTACAAAGCTCAGGTGGTGACTCACTGCCACTGTGACGAATTTTGCATCAGGACTCGTGTATACGTCTGCTTCCCAGAATAGATTGTGATCGTTGCCGACGTAGTCTACAACAAGGTCGTACTTGTACGGCGAGTCTTTGAGAGCCTGTAACACGTTCTGTGTCTTATAATCGATGACTTCGTCGGCACCTAGAGATTTGCAATGCGTGACGTTGGCAGTAGAGCAGGTCACAGTCACATGGCGCCCTTCAACTTTGGCAATTTGGATACCGAAACTCCCCACCCCTCCAGATCCGCCATTCAAGAGGACTCGCGAGCCCGGCTTGGAGTAAGGTAAGATAGATTGATAAGCAGTGAGCCCTGCTATAGTGATGCCGGCGGCATCAATGATGGACAATCCTGTCGGTATAGGCACTGTATTGTCGACAAGCGCAATCCCATACTCTGACATAGCCCCTCCGTACATAAAGTTTGTCCCGGCGCCTCCAAACACGAGTTGTCCTGGCTTGAGCGTTGAACCTGGCGCAGGCTTAACAATATAGCCAGCAAAGTCATTTCCAGGAGAGGCAGGTTTGGGAAAGGCCACCTGATGGAGGAATTGAAATTCGGAAAGTCTGTAGTCCGCTGGATTAAGACCAGCAGCAAGAATTCGAACCAGGTGCTGGTTGGCCTGGGGCTGCAGCATAAGAACATTGTTCAGTGTCAGGTTGTTCTCGAGGCCACCTGCTGTAGATCTGTATTGCCAGCTGCGAAACGAGGATGGAATACCCTTGGTAGCCATAATGATCGTCTTGTTTGTAACTGTGAAAGTTCGTTCTTGTGAAAGCGTGTCCTGGAGCTTAAGTTGATAAGCTCCGAGCGTCTATCAAAAGACAGTTGAGTGAAGAAGTAAAGCTCTGTACCGTCTCACCTAAAGCTCCGTGCTGTCTTGTCCTCTTTCGTCGCATCCCTGCCTCGCTAATCCCAGATGAAAATTCCGCGGAGACTTTTTCTAATCAACATCCCGAGAATTCTGCTCGTGAACTCCGGCCAATATTCCGTCCAACCCGATAGGATTAGGATAGAGACCGACTATGCGTAGGGGGACGTCCTGAAAATGAATAGTATATATAATACTCCAAGGCGCCGGCAGCTGCCAAGGTTAGTTCTGAATTTTTGCGATTGGTTCTTGGATATTTGACACGCTAGCGACCATTGAAGCCAAGATGACGGGACTCAAGCGCCCGTCCCAGACCAACGACGTCGAGGCCGGGCTCGAATCAAACTCCTCTCGACAGACGGTGAGCTCGGCTGTCGCTGCAGACCCTGCCGTCGTCTCGGAGCGCAAGGCCGGCCACGAGCATGACGCCTATCCAGAGGGCATCGCCCTCATCTCCATCCTGGCCGCCGTGTCCTTTTTCCTTGTCTTCCTAGATATGGCCATCATGTCCACGGTGACGCCGGCCCTCACGGCCCAGTTCAACGCGCTCACCGACGTCGGCTGGTACGCCAGCGCCTACCAGCTGACCAGCGCCGCCTGTACGCCCCTAACCGGCAAGATCTATACCTACTTCAACATCTGGTGGTCCTTCCTGGTCTTCTTCCTGATCTTCGAGATCGGCTCCGCCTTGAGCGGCGCCGCTACCTCGTCAGACATGTTTATCGTGGGGCGCGCCATTGCCGGCATCGGCTCTGCGGGCCTTTTCACTGGCATGATGACCATCGTGGCCAACGTGCTCCCTCTGCACAAGCGACCAGCCATTCTAGGAGCTATCATGGGCCTTGGGCAGCTCGGCATCGCGGGCGGTCCCCTCATCGGCGGCGCCTTTACCTCCAGCATCCACGCCACCTGGAGGTGGTGCTTCTACCTCAACCTCTGCCTCTTCCCCGCCATCACCGTCGCCTTCCTCCTCAGTACGATCCCCGAGGCCGAGGTGAAGCCGCATTGGCGGAGCGTGCTCGCCACGGCCGCCAAGTCGCTGGATCTCGTCGGCTTCGTGCTCATCAGCGGGGGTGTGCTTATGTTCCTCTTGGGGCTCCATTACGGTGGGAACCGGTTCGCATGGGACGGCTCCGTCGTCATCGGCCTGATCGTCGGGGGAGTTATCAGCTTCTCGTTGTTCCTCGTGTGGGAGTACCACCAAGGCGACGCCGCCATGGTGCCGTGGGCCATGCTCCAGAGCGGCATCATCCGCGCGGCCGCCATAACGGGGTTATTCAACTACGGCGTCATGCTCGTGGCCGACTACTATCTCGCCATCTACTTCCAGTCCGTCATGGATGACACCCCGCTGGAGAGCGGTGTCCATATGCTGCCCACCACGCTCGGTATGCTCCTGTCTATGGTGACAGCCGGCGGCCTCATCCAATCTACGGGCTACTATCCCCCCATGGCAATCATTAGCCCCGACGTCTACGGCTCGTTGGGTCGGCTATCAGGTCTTGTACGGCGTGGGCAGCGTGTTTGGAAGCAGCAGCGTAAGACTCCACATCCTTCCCCATCAAGCTCATGAAAGGTACATACGCTGACATGACAACCAAACAGCCCTACATGGCGGTGCAGAACCTCGTGCCGTTGCGCCAAGTGCCCCAGGCAATGGCCATCGTCTTGACCGTGCAGACCTTCGGTAGCTCTATGTGGCTCATCGTCGCCAACGTCATCTTCAACAACAGTCTCCACCACCTGCTGTTGGAGAGCGCGTCCGTGATCGGCCTGGCGCCTGACTTCGTCATCGGCGCGGGCGCCCGCGGCGTGCACAGTCTGGGCCTCTCGGGGCAGCGCTGCAGGCGCTGCTGGACTCGTATGCCAAGAGCATTGATCGCGTCATGTATTTGGGCGTGGGCCTGGCGGCGGGAGCGCTTGTATTTTGCTGGGGCCTAGGTTGGCATAATATTCTCGAGATCAAGAGGAAGGAAGCGTTAGTGGCTGAGAGGAAGGCCGGTTCGGTTGATGAGGGACACCCACCCCGGCCAAGAGGGTAGCGCTAGGGGAATCTTTCTAGGGGTGTATTGTAGCTTTTACTTGCGCATGCACAATTCCGGGCGTCAGGCGTTGACCGAAGTACTGAGACTAGTAACTTGGGCACTCCTGAAGTGCCCTGGAATGGACCATCTCATATTAAGCATAGAGCCAACATTACCCATTTTCATCTACGTGCGTAGATGTGTAGTCGTCGTCTTTGGCTGATCTTAGGGCTTAAACCGGTGCCAGAACATACGGGTGAGTACCCAGGGCCCTTGTTGCTGAGAAGTCCGGACGCTCGATGTAGACCTCAAATTCTAACCGTTAAACTTCTATGTTTGGTCCGCTCACAAATCATAAATCGACTAGCATGCCAGTGTTCCAATCGACGGGCTTGAAGACAGCTCAGGTATGAATGTCCTGCAAGATCTCATCAAACATAGCATTCTCCCACTGCATGTTGTCCCATTCATAGCCTGATGTTACCCATCCGAAATCGTCGACGCTCCGCCCTGGCGACATATTTATGGCCTCTCTGCTCCCTTCGTAAACGCTGTCATGGGCATCGGCCAGCGGGCTCCTCCCCTCGCCTGCGGTCATGGCGACCATCTCACACCATTTCTCGACCCTAGCCTTCTTCATCTTCAAATGTTCTGCAGCAAAGTCCCATGTATCGTTCTCCCAATCCACCCCCTGCGCCGCGGCCATCTCCTTCTTTGCGGCCTCAAAACGAGCTGCCATGGTGTCTAAGATGCCGAGGACATCAACCTGAAGATTGGGTTGCGCTGTGACCTTGGCCCTGAGCGTGTTGAGTATCTGGGCGGACACGACTTGGGTGGGAAGTGAGGCTGGAGGTCTCGGCAAGCTCAGATCTGGACATGAAGGCACGCCGCTGAGAGCGGGCGTTGATTGCCAGAGAATCGTGAATTCTTTCTGCGACACGGCCGTGCCGGCACTGGAAAGCTTGACCGCGCTGGGCCCGGCTATTCTTACCCATCGAGAGAGCATCATAGCGCCATGGACCAATTGGGCGTAGGCGGGCTGAGGCATGTAGAAGTAGGAGCAAACCGGGATGGCAAGCCAATTCTCGAGCCAGGCCTTGAGTGCGGCAGTGAAATGCGAGAAGACATCGGATATCGGCACGCCTGAAAGTGAGAGCGAGGCGAAGGATTGAGATTCGGCATCTGGTAGGTGTGAGCCTGCCAGTAGAGGCTCAAAGATCCGGAGGTAAGCACTATTGTGATAGCAAGATAGAAAGTCTGGGCTCTCAGACTGGGTTAGCGAAGCACCGGCGGCGACATTTTCAAACATTTGGGGAATCTTACAATCAGATTTAAGATTCGGGGGTAGTGCGTTCCGGAGGCTGTCTAGCTCAACTCGGAATGCCTCTAGACGCGCCATCGTTGAAGGTTCGGGCGAACCTAGCTGTTCGTCCACTGGCGAATCACTACTGTGGAAGTGGATGATTTTCTCGGTGAGTCGCTGGATGTGGACCAACTGTATGGCAAGTTGGTCTGTCTTGTATTCTCTAGCATCGTCAAGATCTTTGAGGCATTGGTCCATATATTTGGTATATCTTGTGAATGCTAACTGTTTCACGACAAGGCCAGCGCTGCTATCGAGTTAGTTTTGTCCTTTATGAAGCTCCATTCAGGCGTTGCGAGACTCACTTTGAGCTTATATACCAGACGCCAAGTAGCGCCCTCTTCTCTTCGTTCGTTCTGGACACGGGCTCCTCGGCACGTACCAAAGGCAGCTGACTCCTCCTCTGTTGAGACTTGGGGCATGTACTCAAATCTATATCTTCTACCAAGCTGGTTGCTAGGCGGATCAGATTGTTGAACTGCGCATGAGCCATGCAATGGTAGTGGTAGGATCCTAGGAAAACCAGAATACCTTGGAGGAGATCCAACGAGCGCTCAGATCTCATGAGTATGGCATTAGAGATATGTTCCATAACGGCGCGGCTTTGGCCCCTCACCAATCGAAGATGGCGGACGGAAGCTACCATTCTGATTACCTTCATGAGAAATGGACGAGTTGCCTGCAGTTGTCTTGGCGTTGTGCGAGCTGGAATGATGACAAAAGGCAACGGACTAGACAGCTGATTCCTGTAGATGGACAACAAAGTCTCGTCAGGCTCCACGGGGACAAGATCTTCCATGTCTACTGTTGCCATGCAGGTGCATGTTAGACCCGTGGGTGCGCTAGAGGTGAAGTCATGCGCTGGAGTGTTCAGAGCAGTTTCGTCCTGGCTTAGAGTGACTTGAGCTTGGGGTTCGGTGCTAACCGATGATGCCAAATAGTTGTTTGCGAGGTAATCCAGACTACCATTGGATGAACTGCCATGTGCAGTTGAGCTTTCCCCTCCCGGCGTCTTCGATGAGTAAACCAAATTATTGAGTCCCTCTTCCGGTAGAGCCATTCTCGTGTCAAAACTGGCACTGGTCAGGCAGAGTCAACAGGGGGTCCAACGTGGATGAGTATAAAGCAGTTTAGCGATTGGATATTGGTTGAACCCGGGCAAAGATAATCGGGTAGTAATAAGGGCAGTGGTACGGGCAGTGAACTCCCTAGGGGCAGAGCTCATGCCCACCCCACGCTATCGCAAGGTGTTGATGCGCAAAGAGTATAACAGCGCATGAACATGAACTTACAAGGGCTTGGCATGTCTCTTCTTCCTTGGACCAGAAGTTTGACCCACGCAGTCTTTCTCCAAACTTCGGCATCGATCACATTGTTGTGGCCCCGAAGACTGGGTGCGAATGCAGCGTGTCTTTGCTGCCGCACACGGAGCGCAGGCCGCGCCCCATCTGGCGCTGCGACCCCTCTTTGGTCTGTCCATCTTAACCTGAGTCTGCAAACATTCGTCTCGGCCTTTACCGCGAAATCGTGGCGGCTTCTGGGAGCATACCGTTGTCGTACGATGCGCACGCCGCGGAAAGTAAAGACCACGTTGGTTTCGGGAGTCTTCGAAGTTTAGCGGAGTTTTTCTCCGGATCTTCCGGAATTCTGCACATTTTCGAGGCTTATCCATTGAGCTGTGGCGAGTATATACCTCGGCGGTCCTGGAATAAAAGCTCCGTCGTCCTCGCTTAGCCCACCCCCAATCACTAGCCTAGGACACTTTAACTTTAGCTATAGACTGAGTAGGAGTCTAAGTTTAAACTAAGATAGATACTTAAATATATTCTATCCCTGCGTCTGTTGCAATATGGCCTCGCGTAATATGCCAATAGGAAACTGTAGCCAATTCGTGCCCTATTGGCTGAGAGACTAAACCACGACTACCCGTGACCCCCTTGTTGTGAACAGAGTTGCTGAGCCAATAGGGAATATTCGGCACGAATTGGCTACAGGTCCCTATTGGCGTATTACGCGAGGCCATATTGCGTAGAGCGTTCCGGGTATAACAGAGCTCCCGGGTATAACAGAATTATAAAAAGTGACCAAAACGCCTTGCCCGCTCAGCTATGCAATCCAATTTGTCGGATCCCCGAACGCGGCTGGGTTTACTGGAAATACATGCGTTATTGCACCCAAGCCAAAAATGCAGATATGAAATACGTCGAATCATAATGCGTATAACAGGTGCTAACCAAGAATAGTAGAATAGGTACGATAAGTAGGAATTTCTTTACTAGTATATATTAATTACTATTGTTAATTTGCTCCCACATATTTAGGTTATTAAAGGCGCCGGCGTTAAAATCGAAGGGTATACCGCGCACGTAGTAGAATATAAGGTATAAGCTAGCTATGTAGGAGAGGTATACTAGTATCCATGATATTTCTTATAACATGCTTGGCATAATATCAAACAAGATTTTGCCGAGAAAGATAAGGACGATGTGGATTGCCCAGGCACGCTTTGCATTCACCCATTCTGCGTTGAGATTCGGCAAGGCGGACTGATCGCTGAGCTGCTCCAGTGACTCTGGCGGCTCCTCGCAGACAATACTACTACTACGTCGTCTTCTAGCCTCCTTTGCCTCTAGTAATATGTTGCTAGCAGGAGAAGCACTTAGATGGCGGGGCCGCGGGTTACTAGCGAAGCTCAAGCGGGAAGTACGATTAAGAAGTATGGGTGACAGTTTGGCGGTATTGTTAGGGTATGCCTGGGGACGATATGGATAAGATAAGGGCGAGAGTGTCTGATATAATGATGGGAAGAATCACAAGAGAGAGAGAGAGAGAGAGAGAGTAGTAGAGTAGTAGTAGTATTTGACTATGACAAGCGTGGTGTAAAGGGTGATAAACTTGATTGTTTGAAGTGATTGATTGATTGATCTCTATATCTATCCTCTCTCTTTACTGCGCTTTCTGCCAGTTTATATATCCATCTTTGCCGGGCTGGCTAAGGCCTCTCTGCCCGGATAGTGGAGATCCATCAATCTCTGTTGAGTGGTTGAGTAGTCTTCCAGTGGTACCGACCCTGCGTGGCTCATCTATGACGCAATGAGCCCTCGGACTCGCGATCTCGGATACTCAGCAGAAATTGGGTGTGCCCAGCTCAACGACAAAGACAGAGATAGCGGATCTCCACGATCCGCGCCGAGAGACCTTAGCAAACTGGCCAGGGACGAGTATATCGACTGGCAGAGCGCAGTAAATACAAGGGCAGGAGAACACAAGAGCAACTCAATCAATCTACAACCACAATACTTAGATATCGTGATCTATTCCAACACCCAAGCAAACATCCTACTCAGCCAACAACTTGCACCTAGCCTTCGCAGTCCACCTCTGCGTACTCGCCTCGCCACACCCACACCTGCGCATCGAAATGGCGTTACAAATCCTACTACTTACTCCGAACGCTGTACCCGTCCGCCTTGTGAACCCAGCTATGGTAGTGGAGACGGTCGCCCAGGAAGCCATTGGCCGCTTGGCAAGACTTTTCCGGCGGATGCGCGCTCCATCAAATCTGTGTGCCCTCAATCTTCCCCCAGAGATCATCCTGATGATCGCAACACATCTCGACGAATGCGCCCTGGTATCTCTTGCATTGACCTGCCAGAGTCTCTACGGTCTTTGGGAACGGCGCAGTCTGCCCTTACAATTAGCAGAGAAAGAAAAGCTATTGCTATTGCTCGAGAAAGATATCCCATTCCTCTATTACTGTCATTATTGCACAAAGCTGCATCGCTGGCATGGACGCTGGAGCAGATCCATCGCTCCGTGGTACGAAGAGCGTCTACCATGCAAGCGAAACTACGACAATCACCTCGACCACGTAATTACCTGCCATATCCCTTACTATTGGGCGCGCTTAGTCATGAACCGACATTTTTACGGATCTAAACATGGCTTGCCTCTTCACGTACTTAATGAACGAGCCATACCCAGCATCGACTCAGATGGAGTCAAAAACTTGGTATCCCAGCATGCACGCATCTTTAATAACCAACTTCTGGTACTATCAGTTATATCTTCAACGCATCTACGAGGCGACTCAGTATTACTTAGAAGCCACATCGACTCTTATGGACACTCAGTCTGCGAACATCTTAATCTTCGGCAAGGAGATCCTGATTCCGTTCCTATGCAGCTTCCTGAGCTCGCTAAGAAAGGAAACGCACCAGGCCAATTTCTAGCCTGCGGTCCTACGTTTGGATCCTGTACCTTTTGTCCAACAGACTATAGCATCAATATACTCTGGCAAGGTAAAAGGAAGGGATACAAGATTGAGGTGCTCGTCTATCGTGGGCTAGGTGACTGTCGCACGCCATTCAGTTGGCATTGGCGTACTCTTTCAACGCAGTGTTGGGATGAAGAACCCATGCCAGTGTATTCGCCAGATCACAGACCTGGAAGTGTTAGAGACCAATGGAATAAGGCTAGCGGCATCGCAGAGATCACTGATGGCGCATGGTGGAGAGCCATACGATGGCGATTATGAAACACACCGCGCGCTTGTCAATGTAATGGCATCCGCGTACTTCTGGCTCGTAGAAAGCTACTTTCACTGGGATTCGCCAGTTCCTATCCTTCTCCACCATTCTTTCACATGCCATGACTTCTTGAAGCCGAGTGTGTAATTTAAAACTCCGCAGTTTCCTGTTTCGTAGTTTCCCTCTGAGCTCAATTGTACCTACCTACCACGCACCGAGCAAAATAGTGCCCATTTCAAAACCTGCTGTTTTTGGCAACCTAGTAATTAGATACTCCGTCTCATCACCTCTAGTGGAAAATGCAGGGATTCGGCAGGATGTGTTTTATGCCGACCGGGCCCAAGTTACTCCTAATATACTTAGATAGTGTTAGAGCTTACTCTCTACGATTTTATACTACTAAGTTATATTACTATATGTATCTATCGTGTATTTTAGAATTAAAAATGAGGAGAAACTAGATATAGGCTGTAGTAGTTTGCAGCCGAAATAGGGCTCTAGTAGGTTATCGGCGCTGGTTTAAGATGGCGACAACTACTCGTCGCCACGACGAGATAGCTAAGATAATTGAGTGAAAGCACCAAGTTTACCAATGATGCTACTCACTGAACCTCTATTTTCCCTCGTCGGACACGCTTTCCTATTTCGCAGTTTCCTGTATCTGAGTTCAATTGTACCTGCCTGCCGACTTAGACACGCTTTCCTATTTCGCAGTTTCCCGTGTCTAAGTTCAATTGTACCTGCCCGCCAACTTAGACACGCTTTCCTGCCGTCAAACAGATCATACGACAGCAGAAAGCGATAGCAGAAAGCGCAGGTGCAGTCCCAGGCTACCACCTTATAAGTATCGCCCATCCCTTTGCCCGCTGTCTTCTTCTTTTCTCCTTAGGACTGCCACCTAGCACTTTTTTCTCTGAACCTGTGCCAAATTTCACTTCTATTTCGACCATCATGAATGAGTCTTTCAAATTCTGGTTCCCGGTAGTCTGGACGCTACTCGGTGTCCTTTTCTCTATCTTCGCTTTCTCCCTCACCCTTTTTCTTGCGTTTGGCAGACGCAACTACAGTTTACCTCTGCTACGCAAGATCGTTTTGATCCTTCGGATCATACGAAATCGGCTAGCAAGCCTCCGGGTAGTACAGGGCGACGTCGCAGCGTTGATGACGGCAGTGACCGCGCTTGGGCAGTCTCATGCTGAGACGCTGCGGACACATCGTGAGTTGATGACCGTCCTTCAGTCGCTGGCTACTGGAGTTCGCGAGACTCACGAAGCTGTCACGAGATCGACGACGGATTCACAGGCGCCAGCAACTCCTGTGCTTCTCGAGATCTTGGCCGAACTCCGGAAGATGACCAAGGGCGACCCGAAGATCCAGAGAGGGCTCCGGCCTTTCTCCCTTCAAGTTTTCTTGGAGGCTCAAGCCAAAGTCCTGGCAAGAGAACGGATACAGGCAACTCCCAATCCATTCCTCGACTTGGATTGATGACACTACGTCCAGGTAGTGGGGGCGTTCTTCCTTCGGGGGGTTCGCCCTCCCCAGCGATATGCTCACACCTTACCGTGGTGCTGGGGTTCAGTAACCTCGTGAGAGGCGAAGCCAAGATGAGCATGGTGGACAGCGCAATTGCACAAGTTAAGTCATCCCATATTCACGAGACTATTGGTACTGAAACACAGCTCGCACCCAGGATCCTACCCGTCGCTGACTCCGAGATCGACCTAACGGAACGCAAGAACAACGCCCGCTGCGGCTACGGCTACCTCATAGATCACAAAGACTACAACGCAGCCATCGCAGACCTCGAAAATCAGCTCGGCCAAGGCGTGGCCATCGTTCCCGGCCAGTCATATCACTCGATCCGTGGGCGCCTGGTGGCATTTGTGTGCAACCTCCAAAGCTCGGCGTACCATAGTCCTAGTCGTGGATCTTTTGAGTACTCGGTGAGGAAGATGACAGACAATTGTGGATTGTATATCTCGGGGAAGTTGAGCAACGGCGGTAGTGATGCTCAGGGATACATGCAGTATCAGCTCGGGTAAGTCTTAGTGACTGGAATGTAAGCTCCGGAGAAATACATTGCTAATACGTTGACATTTAGGCTTGACTTTTGTGCGAGGGCGTTTGGTTCGGATCGCCAAAACTGTTGATTATGGGATGTTAGATTATCGACGATGGATATGTTATTAAAGTGGATAGAATGGCAAGCATGATAGCGATTGATCGATGAGGCAATGTCAAAGATGCTTCCATCCACTTTCTACCAAAATTTGCATTTCATTGACAGAGACCGCAATCAGCTTTCCACATACCCATTGTACCGCTTCGAGATGTAGGCCCAACGCACTACTATGTCTACCCTTCTCACAAATATTTCTTCAAGGGATCACTGGGTATTTCGTTCTGCAACTAGCACACATGCCTGTCATGGTTCGATACTATCCCGTGAGGTGCTGCGGTAGGGTAGTGAGACTGTTCTGTCGTTCGTCACCGCCCCCGCCTAACAACAGGCGCTTCTCACCGTGGGCGCCAGGCAATGTCCACCTTGCAATCAGGCGGTGCAATGCTTCAAACATCCCGGATTTTCTTTCAAATACTGATAAGAGTCCCTCACCTCTGAGGTTCTGGTTGATTGTTGGAACTGGTTTCAGTCCTTCCTGCAAACTCGCTGTCCATTGGGTGGCGCCTGGCTTTCTCCGCTTCAAACCGAATGATGCTGTAATTCAGAGTTGAGGCACTTGCCAAGTTACTTCACAAAGTTCCAAGAAAGATCAGTCCAATACCCTAGACAATATTCTATGAAAGAGGTGGTGAAAGAAGTTTCGCCAAAAATCGATATTGTACAAAGCCCGCAATGCCATCTAACAGGAAAGACCAGGAACCCATCACATTCCAAGTATGCCCATTTGATGGCCTAATGCATCCCACGCGTTATAAAGAAGAAGAACCCATGCCTCTTACTCGCTCTATTTGGTGCACTTCTGGAAGAAATCCTTGCCCTGGTTGTTCTTGTCGACCTTGGAGTGGGTCATGACACCACAGATCTTGGGGCGTTTGCTGTTGCCCTTGTCCTCGAAGTAGACGACGCGCAGCGGGGTCTTATCCTGGCCGCCCGAGAGCTCATCCTTCTTCCACTCCTTCTTGGCCGCGTCCCAGTAGATGGGGTCTATAATCATGTTAGCCTGCGTTACTCTCTCCAAGATACACTGGGATGATGAGGGAAAGACTTACACTCGTAAAGCTGGTTCTTTTTATTGCCAGTCTTGTCACAGCCCTTGACGCCCCACTTGAAGCCGTCGCCATTGCCGTACTTGTGGGGGTCACCTGATTTGCCAGCCGCGTACAGGGCGATCTTGGCCTGGGCCACGGCACGATCCTCGCTAACGGTGAACGACTTGACGCTGGACTCGTTGTCCCTGGGCCTGCAGGTGTAGGTACCGGCGCGGGCCACCAGGTCATTGCTGCTCTCATCGACAGGCAGAGCGAAGATAGGAGCGGCGGCGAGGGCCAAGGGGAGGATGGTCTTGGTGAAGTACATTCTGAAGGAAGTTTTGAAAGATGGAAAAGTTGAGTTTGAAGATTGGACAGTTAATGAGAGAAAATGTTGCTGTTCTGCTTGGATGAAAGCTATCTTGGTCGAGGAAGAAGCACCTTCTTATAGGCCTTGGATCTCAAAATAGTAGCTCTATGATATCGCACGTGAGACACTATGAAGGAGGCTCTTTGAATATTCAGGAATGAAGGAGTGATGCTGATCGTACTGCGTGTCTCGGAGAACTACACAGCATCATCTCTAGTAGATTGAGATCAGCCACCAGCTGGCCGAGGATCTTGCGATTGGGTAGAGGATCAGATTCCACTGTGCGAGGGCTGAGCTCAGTGACCCCCAGGGTGGTGACATGCACCGCCGGTGGACCTGGTACATGGTACATATTCCCATTGCAGCTAGTGTTGTGTAACAGTTTTCAGTGGATTAGTGCTCGCGGAAATTTGATTTGCACAGCCCCGGAGTATCATGTGAGGTACACTGTCCAGTATATTGATTTGCACAGCCCCAGAGTATCATGTAAGGTATACTGTTCACGCCTAATTTGGGGGCGTGAATGGGCATGCTTACTAAATGACGTCACATGCGTCTCCTTGTGTTCAGCTACAATATTACGCGCAAAACCCTGAGTCTTTAAACTCGATCCGTTACCATCGTTTCCTCACACACTCTGACCACATGTCAGCAACCATGGCTACCGGAATAGCAACTCAGTTGCCCTTGGACGTCTCCCTTTACCAGGACAGCACCGACCGAGATTCCGTCTTCTGCAAGACGCTCCTACAGGCACTGGCCGACGGCACCAAGGATGCAGCCGAGGCCGCTCAAGACCTGGATGCCTGGGTGACGGGCGAGTCCACGCGCCGGCTGGAGGAGCTTCGCAGCCGACCCGAACTCGTCGAAAAGAGTCGCGCAAGCACACCCAACGCCAGCGGCTATGTCGAACGCTTCTTCCAGGGCTTCCCGCGCCTGTGTGCCATCTTCCCGCCGCACCACGCGGGCCAGACGCGTGTCATTGGGTTCCTTGAGGCGCTGATGGCGATGCCTGCACACCAGGCTCCGGATTCATTCTCCAATGCCCATGATTTGAACGACGTTGACAGCATCACGCTCTGGCCGCGCGGGGTGATTGACCCAGACACGTTTCGTATACACGCCGCAGGTATGTCTGCTTTCTCCGCCAACAATCATGCTCAGCAGCACTTTTCTTAACTCTGTTACCGCAGAAATCGACCACGCGGGTTCTGGCCTCGAGGCCTCGGACAGTGAAGCTGGTGTGCGTTGGCAGAATTACCAGTCCACTCTGGCGCGCATCACCGTGGCTGGGTTCAGCGACTGCTCATTCCTCTGCGGCCTGCGCGGCATCCTGCCACAGGCCAACAAGTACACGCTCCCGACCCCGAAGGTGCAGGCAGGGACGCGGCCCGCCGACATGGGGGGTCGGATCCACGCTGCAGCCCAGTGGCTTGTGGAAGTCGACGAGGCGCGCTGGGTGTACCAACGGTGCAGTGAGAAGGAGAAGACGGACAAGGGAAACCCGCGGGATACCTGGAGCAGGGAAAATTGGATGATTTGGAAGGTGCAGCTCAAGTTTTATCAGGACGACGATCGCGTCGAGCCGGCGGCCAGGGAGGCGGCGAGAAAAGCACTGAAGCAGATGATGACGGTGGAGGCATGAGGTGGTTGGCGTAAATTCCTAGCTACCTACACCTGTTTAATACAGGTCCTGACGTAAAACTACTATTGTATAAAAGATTAATTATACCGTCCGTCCCTACGGTTCGAGAAACCCGCCAGTTAGAACAGTTGTTTGTTATCACATTTCTTGGATATTTACTGCAGCTCTAAGAGATTGTAAAGTGTGCTAAGCTAGCGTATGGGGTTTTGGGCCACCCGTAGTTATCCCTTCATCTGCCAGAGTATGCCTTCGGTTAATAATCCAATAAACATTTGTGGCGCAGAGACTCCTAACGATGCCAAGCCATATGCGCCACCTTGTCTTGGCCATGGGGATACGCAGAGATAACTCCCGCTTATCTAATTTAGTCTTTCCGAGTGCGATTGTGTAGGCCCATGCCAATACTGTAATGGGTAGGGTCCAGAAATTGGACTAAAGTGGGGCTCTTAGAGAAGGGAGGCTGCGAAGAGGGCCCGGATACAGCCCCGGCCCCTTATCCAGATCCCTCGGCTGACCTACTACGGTACGGGGATTTCATCGCAGCGCACAAACATAGAAATTTTGAATGTGAACTCAAGTATTAAGCCTTGGTTAAAGCCAGTAGTTCGGAAGCAAGGTGTGATGTGATTGAGTCTATATAATTTCCAACAGACTATGAGCCCGTTCTACATAGAGGTACAAGATAACTTGAACACCTGCCCTTCAGGCTCCGCCGGGAAGAGATTCGGAAACATTTTCTTTGCATCTTCCTTCATATTTTCAGATGCGTTGATTGTGATCGATTTGTAGTGCGTACGGTCTATTTCGTCACACATCTTCTGGTCATGTCGCGGCAGATTTCGATCTGATGCTCTGTCAGTGCCTGATATGTCTTACATTCTTTCATCTGCTGATTCCCGAGCTTGAAATAGTCCTTGGCGCTGGTTACTATCGACATAGCTGTGTATCCTCTAGTCTGACTCTCGACACCCTTTTTACTCAATTCTACTTCAGATAAAGTCTTGTCTTGCGAATGCGTCACACAAACCACGAAAACCGAATTGGGTTTGCAACCATTGGGTTCGAATTGTGTTGCCCATGATTCAACCCTACTTATACTGGAAGCTATGTTGTAAGGATAACCTAGAAATGCTGAAGCATGCTCGCACGACACAGCAACTTCCTGCCTGAGGATCGCAAAGCCGTGGATTGGCGGTGTTGTTGTAGGTCACCAGGCACAAACAGTGTGTCTCCACAAACCAACACTACCGATAGCGCACAGATGAACGGCCATCTGGGGGAAGGCATTATTATCTGGCTGCGGGAAAATGCAGTGGCTCATATAAGCTTCGCAACCACAAATATAGACGATGAGGTGCTATTGCTTGTGCTGATCGCTGATTTGGAGTAGTGAAAGTTTTGTATTTGGAATAGTAGTGGCGCTATCTGTAAGACAAGCTCGCAGTACATTAAGAGTATCCCAACAGTGCCCCAGACTAATTTTCGGCATTATGCTTGCTCCTCAGAGTGCCTTGATCGTCTTCGTGGGGGGCAATGGTGAATGCTGGAGTGCTCTCAATCATCTTATTATCTCCTCCTGATATCTGTGATGAACTCATTCGCGTATGCACAGCGTTAAAGCTTGATCGCCGGTGTGATATGTTTCTGTACAACGATGTTACGACAGGGATGGCGCTAAGTGAACATTATAGGCCGCAGACGATCTAATGAGATCAGTGAGTACAGCAGGGGATATGGGAGTATGCAGGCTTACTAAAAAGGCGGCTTGTGGCTTATACCACAGAGTAAAGTGAGTTCCGCCAACCGATGCACTTACAAGTGGTGTAATAAAAAGCCAAAGGATCCGCCAGTCGCTAACGATAAGGGGAAAGAGGTCTTTCATTCTCCCATTAGAGCATACCCAAGAGAACCACAACAGGAAGACAATATGGTATGAGGCTCACCCACCGTGTAAGAACACGGAGATATCTTTTAATAGAGAGGGAGGAATAGGCGACGCACTGCACACGCACAGCCAGTGTTCGAAATGGATGGAGGTAAATCCACCTCCATGGACCTCCATCCATTTCCAGAGAGCCATGGAGGTTTGGAAGGACCTCTTGGCGTATGAGAGACGTTTCAGCTATCCTTTTCGGGAATACTGAAGCTGCAGTCGCCGCAGTAAAGTGGATAGTTGACCTGTGCTCAGCGGTGATTCTCACGTTGTCTCATCCATCTCATCAGCGATTCTCTCCATTCCCTCACTCGCTGACCTCTATTTCGCCCAGTACCTAATCAAATGCCGCCGGAGGGGTCGCAATCGTCTTATCAGGCTGCTAGCCAGTCAAGAAAGCGAACTCGATCATCCCTTGACGCTCCTTCGCCCTCTATACAACCACCATCTAGTAGAGCTGACTTGACCTCGGATAAAAAATCACTCATAGAGCTAGAGTCTAAGAACGTCCTAGTCCCTACTAAGCTGCAGCGCACCAATAAGGATAGTAGACCTATTTTTCAATCGCCTTTTAACTACTCTTAGGTGGATTTTAATAATCCAGCGCTTAACGGCCTCACTCTACCATTAAAGGCTATTAAGACTCGCGCATAGTAGTAGAAGTATAGAGTACCTCTCGAGGCTCAAGTAGATTAAGGCAATAGCTAGAGGGCTATTCTAACCTATTTCTTATACTATACGTATTATACAATTGGCCAGAGGTCAACCTATAAGCTTAATATTACTAAAGGCCGCTACAGTACCTAAGATTACTTTAGAAACCTCTATTATACGACCTTTAAGATAGAGAAAGACCTTCCTTACGACACCTAATTTAACAATAAAACTCTCCTAGATAGGCTAGATAGAAACGACCCCATACAGCGCTAGATCCTAAACGAGCTCACCTAGTTATTCAATCAAGATATCTCTAATAAGGACCTCCTAAGATAGGTAGTTTTTAATAATATCCCCTTCTATAAGCTTTAGAGCCCCTATTTTTAAATACTACTCTCTCGCCTAACGCCTTTTTCAAATTAATTAAGATTACTAACTAATTACACAGTCTAGAGGTAGGTTATATAAGAGTTTAAACAGCATAAAGTAGATATTAGGAAGCTTCTTATAAGCTCTTATAGTTAAATCTACCTATCCTTTAACGTCTAGACTTCCTAAAGGATAAAGGCTCTTAATAGTATTATTACTTACTAGGTTAATAAAGATAGTAAGTACTAATCAGCTCTTTTAGCTCTTATAGAGTTAGCTAATACTTATAGTAGAAAAGAGCTCTACGCCGACGTTCTAAGAGTTATCAACGACTATAGGATTTAAGAGAGGATTAGTTACTTTATACTAGATAACGCTATAAATAACGATAAGGCAGTAGAGCTTATTTATAAGGAGCTCTACTTAAATCCTCACTAGCACCGCCTCTATTATTCTAGCTATATAATTAATATTATTACTAAAGAGGTCTTATAGAGAGTAGACTACAAGATATTTAAGAACGTTGTCGCTAATATTAATAACTTAAAAGATAAGGTTACTATATAGTAAAAGAAGGGCCTAATTAGCTATCTTGCGACTATTATTTAATAGATTTAAAGGTCTCTAGGACAACTTCAATAGTTTAATAACGCCTAAAAGACTATATAGGAAGAGAATTACCTAAATACTTCTAATAATTCTTAGATTCTTAGCCTTATTATAAATAACTTAACTTAATAGAATTCAACCTATAATATAATAGTACGCGCCCTAAGGCTCTATAGAGTAATTAAATACTTCTTAGACCTTAAGATACTCTATCTTAAATATCTAGTAAAAGAGTAGGTTAAAAAACCCTCTCTAAGTAGCCTAAGGACTTAGTAATAAGGATTATTCTCTAGAATTATATAAAGCCTAATAATTAGGCGATTATTATAGAGATTATAGAGCTACTCGAGCCCTTTAAAGATAGAACTAAGAAGCTTAAAAGTAGGCTAAATAAGGCCTCTATAAGTAGATTTACAGACGTTGTACCTATCCTAAAGATCCTCCTTAAGAATCTTAAGAAACTAAAGCTCTATTACGCTGAATATCCCCCTAATTAGCTAGTCTAGTAGTAATTAAGTAGGCTTAGTAGAAAGTAAGTTACTACTATAGAATTACTAACCGCACGCCCACCTATATAGTAGTAATCCTCCTTAATCCTCACCTTAAGTAGTAATATTTAGAGCAAGAATAGGGCCTTAAAGACGCTTAGAGCGGTATTACTCTTATTAAAGAGCTATACTAAAAGGAGTATAAGGAACTACTAATCTCTAGGCTATTAATCTTATCCTAGGAGGCTCTCTTAGAGATATCTAGTAACTAATAACGACGCAAGAAGCTAAAGTTTCGTTAAATTAATAAAGCTCTTAAGGAGACTTAAAAGATCTCCCTTACACCTATAATTAAGAGTAAGCTTAATAGCTATCTTACTAATCGCCTTAAGCACAACTCTACCTTAGCGCCCTTTAAATTCTAGATAAGGCCTTCCATCAAAGCTCAGTACCCGCGCCTCTCGCGGATAGCAATTAATATCCTCTCTATCCTAGCCATAAGCAGTAAGGCAGAGAGGATCTTCAGCTTAGCCAGCAACATAATCTCCCCACGTAGAGCTCGCCTAAGAGAGGACTCAGTAGAAGCCTCTATTTACCTCACTAACTAGGGGAGAAATAGGTTAGTAGAGATAGGAGAGCACGCTCAGGAGCTTCGTAGCAGTCAGATAGCCAATATCTTTAATAACAGCAGTAACAATCTTCCATTTCAACTAGAGCTGGATCCTCGCGATAAGATAGTCCTCTTTAAAGAGTCTCTCTACTCCAACAATAGCAGCCAGGTTAGCAATTAGATAGCCATTCAAAATCTATCATATCTAGCTTAACCAAACGGGTTCACGTGACCTTAGCTCTTTACTTGATATTCACCGTTTATTTAAGGTTTTCATTATGTAGATTGTAAACATTGGACGTGTCATAGGGGTGGACCCAATGAGCTTGGCAATCCATCCAAACCTCCATGGATTTATGGATATGGAGGTGGAGGATCCTCCTCCATCCATTTCGAACACTGCGCACAGCACGGCCCCAGCAAGCTGGATAGAAGCAGCGAAACCAAGGCCTACACAACCTAGCCATGGCCTGTATTCGCGCTCAAAGAGAACCAATCGAAGATGGTAGATCTACAGATGCTCAGAGGGGTGTGGCCGGGGTTTGGAAGTACTAACATTCAAGACAGCTGCCTGCATCCATAACATTTGAAACGAGACTAGATATAGTTTTACTTTTTTCTTCTTGAGTGCCACCCCAGCTAGGATGATGCATGCCAACCAAAGAAGGACGTTAATTATGAAGCACCATCCTTGGGCAAAATATGGACACTTGAGAGGGTGGCGGTCGGCTGAACGTAAATACAATTCAACAAAATAAGACAAGTACTGAAAGCAATGGGAGGTACGGCTATGCCAGAAAAGCCCATCGTAGGACAGCGCGTAATGAAGGCAAAGACCCAAGGAGAACCGGTGAAGGGCTGAAGAGCGGTGAGATGATGGTTGAAGGACTTCTCAGCCTTGTCGGGGACCGCGCATGATATAGCGCACACGTCCACGATGTTTGCAGATGGCCTTCAAGGTCTACATACTGTGGCGCGCACATAAGATGGGTTATTTACCTTCTCATAATCCGTAGTATAATTCTCGTTTCCGTTCCATGGCGCGAAATTGATTCCTATGTGGCTAGCTGCAGCACGGAGCCATTGCCGCAAGAGGTCTGAAGCTTAGGAAACTGATCCGCTGCAAGTCGAGGTGACCGAGGCCGTGAAGTGAGTCACTGACGCAGATATCTGAGCAAGACAAATGCGACCGTGCAGCTATGTGGTAGGATCAATCGATGGCACATAAACGCTAGTCCAATTAAGTTAAGCGAGTTGAACATGTCCTCTCAATGATCAAGTTGAGCCTAGTGCAAGTGGCACAGTCTTAAAATCAGGGCATTTCCAGCTCCCATCCTCCACCGCCCCATTAGTCAACTCCACCAAATGGGTGCCAGCATTAGCCAAATTGTCAAGTCGGATCTTGAAAATTCAACTTTAGGAGGACTGTTGTCTGACGAAAAGGTATGTCTGTTGGAGAAGCTTAAAACATCCATGATATCTAACAGGTTGTTAGTATGTCGAACGATTACGGGAAGCCTTACCAGAACTTGATGATAATGCATGGAAGAATCTTAGCAAACTTTCGACAAAACCACTTAGTGAAGCTCCTTCACTTCTAGCTAATGCCACCACTGCAGGCGCTGCTACAACAATAGCCTATCTACAGCACGAAACCAGGTTGCAACATACTCTCCACCCCCACACCCGTCCGTCCAGATGTTCCACTCCCACTCGTCGTCTAAACCCCTCTTCTTCCTCATGCATCTAATTTCCGGATTTGTGAGCCCTTCATAATCGCTATAATTCCACTCCGCAATGCCTCGGATAACCACTCCAAATTCTTTATTTTACCAGGGCGCTAGCGCATCATTACTAGTTGTAGTAACCCCACCCCAACAGCTTGTGCGCCGCTCAATTGAACAGTAGTTTGCGTAGGGAAACCTTCATGTAACCCATTACTTCGCTTTATAGCGGGAACCAATGGAATTGCTTCTCGTTGCAGAAGTTTGTTGGGACGCGTCGGCCCTCTACTCAGCCTCACAATTCCTTCTTCTGGTGATTAGTTAGTGGACGATCTGACCCCCTTCTATGTTTCGGCTCATTACCACGGATTATGGTAGGTGGTTGATTGTGTTGCACCGGAACTGCCATACTTGGTCCAAACCCTATGTATATGTACGGTATATAAAGGATAACGATGTCTCGTCTAGAAACGCAGAGATCGGAGCCCTTCAGGATCACACTTTTCAAACCTTCCCATCAGATTACAAAAGCCGAAACTTCTTCACTGGATACCAACTCATCCAAACGCCGACAGGAGCTGCACTAAGTGCAATTACAACAATGGGACGGGCAACACAACTTGTAGTAACTGCGGTGCCGATATGCCTTTCGTTGCGAAGTAGATCATCGTGTTACTCACTCTATCAATCATTCATTTGAAAGGAACTCATTGAATATACTCCGGAGAAAATCCGTTATTGTCAAGTATCTTCCCGGGAACCCAATGCAGACTATTATTCAAAAGAACACCTCCCAAATGTGCTTCGTTTATGCCTAAAATATGATCACATCTAATACCTAGCGAATCAATTTAGAATTCAGAAAGCCTATATCTCGTGCGCATTCATTAGACTCGTAATTATAATGTCATACTGAGCTACAGAGGTGAATTTACTGGTTGTTTGTTCCTCACGTTGATACCACGTTATTTGGTGCAACCAAGCCTAGAAAAAGCGAAGTGAAGACATGCAATGGTTTCGTTATTTTATGCCTCGAGAACAAGCTTGAAAAGACAAGATTTTTTGACCCTATAGAATTCCCGTTTGCCATATTACAACCAACCTAACTGATTCCCGGAGTAATTCCTTTACGTACTCTTTGCCGCCGTTACCCAATTCAGGATATCGGCTCAACTGAAGGAATCTTTTTCCAAAAAGCTCTCCTGTTTTCAAAGGGTTGCATCTTGCTCGCTAGCAACTCCTTCCACTCCACATCTTCATCACTAAGCCTAATTCCTGCCGCAGTGTACTCCCACCAGGCTAGAAAATACCTCGCCCTCTCCCAATCCACAATAGCAGCGAGATTTCCATCCTTAACTATGATGTTAACAGTAGTTAAATCATCATGTGTGAAGATATAAGGTGTACATGGAGGTAGTCGTTTGCGAAACGCATCTCGTGCTTTCTTTAGCAACTTCTCCAGTTTGCATACCATGTATTTCCATAACTCGTCGTCTGATGCGAAAGGACCATGTGGGGTCCCATCCCCCTAAAGGAAGAGCTAGCTAGAATAAAGTGGTGCATCTCCTAAGCTCACTATTTTGCTAGTCTGCAGATTGCGTAATTATTGGAGAAAGTTCGCTATCTGCTCTGCAATGCGAATTTTTGGCCATGTAGACTGCAAGTCCTCGCCTTCGACACGATCTACCATGATGAACTGGCGACCATCCTTGTCCACCCAATCTTTTGCGATCCTAGGGACAGGAATACTCGTGTGACTATAGAGGAATTTGGTGTTTGCGACTTCGTACGTAGGTGGGTCCGCTGGTTTCTCCTTTAGTACAAGGTCGGTTCCAATAGACCACACACCGCGCGCGTCTGCCCCATACAAGAGTTTAACCCTACTCGCGTAGCGGCAGCAGTGCTGCTTTTAAGCGGTCCATCCGCAGGCCGAACAAATATACTTCATCTAAGTTTTATATACTCTACGTAAATCATCGCTATTTAAAATTAAGCTAGAAGATAGGTATAGTATTTAAGTATATTTATCTTAACTTTTAGAATAATAGCTATCTATATTGTTGAGAAATAATACTGCAAAGAGGCCTTAATTTTGGTGAGGTATCACCACTTTCGCAATTTACCGAGAGATTACTAGTCAGCGATCGATGCAGCAGGGCTCCACCCTTGCTGACTGGCCAGCCCCAGTCGAGTTGCTGCCTGCAAAAGGTAAAGCCGATTTCGCTAAACGATTGTACGACTACGGGGATATGGTGTTGCAGCACCATCAGAGCCTCTCTGTCCTATGCTGCCTCTCGGTAAACAGCGAAAGTGGGAATTTGCCGGAACTTGGTGACGCCTCCCCAAAAATAAGCCCTCTTTACAGTATTATTTCTCTACAACCTTCTAATCTGTAAAGTTAAAACTTTCTATATACCTTCTAAATTACTTAAGTTATCTCTTTTAAAAAAATTAATAAGTAAGGAAGTAATATAAAGGAGTAGGCTCTAATAGAAGAGGGATTTAGGTTAAATTTAAAGAAATTTGTATGAGAACGTCAAATTTTTCTATTTTTTTGTAGGTATTTTCCCCTCTAAGAGCTATTATCAACTCTATAATAAGTTTTACTACTTATAATTTAATATATATATAAAGAGAGTAATTATTAATATAAATATAAATTTTAAAATAATTTCCTCTATTTGTTGTTGAGAAATAATACTGCAAAGAAGGCTTCTTTTTGGTGAGGCGTCACCAAAGCAGCGTCAAATTCCCACTTTCGCTGTTTACCGAGAGGCTGCAATGAAATCCAGTCGATTTTTTTTGGCCGGCCAATTAGGTTGTCCATAGCCCGCGGCTGAGTAGCGGTGCGCCTTCCGGCCTTGGCAATATGGACCCTGCGAGACGCGTCCTGCCGAACTTGGTACCTTGAGTTCAAAAAGGTCCGTTGACTACGTGTTTTGATCATATTTCCCCGTAATCATTCATCCAAACATCGTCCCCTTCATTACGGACCCAGACGGCTCTTCTTAGCTCCGTCTTTTTTCCCGATCCGCGCTCGTGCAATGAGTACATACCGCATCTTTCCGCGTAAGACGGAAAGTTACGAGCGCCACAAAATGACGAGCAAATAATAGGAGCTTATTACCACACAAGTACGAGGCCCTAGCCAGTTAACAACTGACGTCAGCCAAAGACAACTTCCCGCATTTTTCACGCGCCGACTACGGAGTTCTTTGCGTCGTATGCTCCAGGAGGCGGTGCACCAAATCTTCCCATCATGGCCGTGTCACTAGGCGGCTGTTCCTGCTGTCATTTCTTAGTTTGAAATCCGAGTTGACTTACCCAAGATCATCATCAACGAGGATAGGCCGCATGTGGCCCAAGTATGGTGTTTCTACCCGCTGCTCCGCGAAATCTGGCGGTCATGGTAGTTGTGCCTTTTTGGAGATTCGACGGGCCCGGCCAATTTAGATGGGCAAATGATTAGTAGGTAAGCCAAACAGCTTAAACAGTTCAATAACACTAAAAAGGCGTCTGAGGCTGACAATTACTAGTTGATCGGCGCCTTAGTAACGTGCGCACTCACAAAATCGGTTCGAATAGATATTGTTGAAAGGCCATCCACGTCATTCAAAATTTACAAATACTCAACACCATGACTGCGCTCTAGGAAGCGCCGGACCCTCTCACTCTCACGTGTTTCAGCATTATTTCAGTCAGGGCGGCGATTTGTGAGGCGCTCAAAGTGCGTCATTACAGCTTAGACTTCGGGCCGTACCCCTATGATTCAGCCACCGGTAAGTCCCATGGCTTTGTCCTGAGGTAATTGCACGGTACAACACCGAATAATCTTTGTACACGGGCCTATTTTAATTACACTCTTGAATGAGATCGGACGGAAGAGCTAGGGAACATCTGAGCGCCATATTGGCCGGTATACAAATGCTGGATGCCTCGCCCGCAACATATCGAGCATTGTCATAGACACCAGACACTCTTTTATTCATTTTTTTTTCCATTCATCTATTGCAGCCATGCGTTCCTTTGCCTCGATCACCGCCGCTGCGATGGCGGTCCTTCCATGTGCCATCGCAGCCCCGAACCCAATTCATAACCCATACAACATGGATCCCAACTTCTATAAACCGGAACATGTTGTCAAAACCGATTGTGTGATCATTGGTGGAGGTGGTACAGGTACATACTCTGCAATCCAGCTCAAGGACCAGGGCAAGAAGATTATGGTTATTGAGAGCAAGGCTCGCCTGGGGGGTCACACAGAAACCTACATCGAACCGCAGTCTGGATTGCCCATCGATATGGGCGTGAAGCTTTATCACAACGAGCCCCTTGTTTACAAATGGTTCGCGCGCTTCAATCTTTCCACCACTAAGGTGGACCTGTCTGCTGTTGCTCCCTCGTCTCAAAAAGTTGACTTCCGGACCGGCCAAATCATCCAAGGTCTCCCGGCTGCCAACCAGACGGCTATGGCTGCGGCTCTACAACGCTACGCTGGTGTCCTTCAAAAGTATCCTCAACTCGAGGGCGGCTTTTACCTCCCAGACCCTGTCCCCGAAGATTTGTACATGCCTTTCGGTCAATTTGTGCAAAAGTACGACATTGCCGACGCGGTGCAATTTATCTTTGGCATCACCTCCGCCTTCGGTGACATCCTTGAGCTCCCCGCGCTGCAGCAATTTCGTACTCTATCCCTCAGTCTTCTAGCTACTACAACCAACTTTCAAACCAGCTCGGTGATGGACAATAGCCTCCTCTTCGAGAAGGCCACTGCTGAACTCCTTGCCAGCAACTCGCTACTTCTCTCCTCCAGGGTTCTCGCCACGGAGCGTGTGAGCCAGTCCGGCTGCGTTAGGGTTCTTGTCGACACACCGAAGGGTCGCCAACTCATAGTCGCCAAAAAGATCCTCATGACCATCCCTCCCACACCCGCTGCCCTCGCCGCCTTTGACACCAACCAAGACGAACTGAGCGTTTTCAACCAACTCCAGGCTGTAGGATACTACACGTCCATTATCAGGAATGCTGGCCCTGCCAACGTCACCCTGCAGAACCTCGCCCTCGACAAGCCCTACGCTCTGCCACCTATGCCAGCTATCTACAACGTCAACCCCACGGGCATCGACCCGTCTCTCAGCCTAGTCTATTACGGCACCAAAGTCGGCCAGCTGCTCAGCGACAACGAGGCCAAGGCCGCCATCATCGCCGACCTAAAGCGCTATCAGGTTGCCAATGGCTTGCCCAGCACAGAACCCGAGTTTGTCGCGTTCAGTAATCATAGCCCATACAATATGATGGTTGGATCAAAGGCTACCAAGGCTGGTTTCTATAAGAAGTTGTATGCACTGCAGGGGAAGCGGAATACGTTCTGGACTGGAGCGACATGGAGGGCGCATGATAGCTCGGCGAGCTGGGCGTTTACGAGCCAGAGCGTGCTACCGGCGCTTGTGGCAAGTTTGTAGACAGGCTTTTGGTATAGACGATGGATGGTTTGTCTTCAATGCTAATCGCTAGGTAATTACATTCATTCTAATTCTAATTACATCTAATCGGTTGACTCGCTGATGTGCGAACCCTCCTGTTTGATAGAAGACCTGCTTTCTGTCATTCTGCATTGTGGGGTCTATAGTCAAAGTTGGGGCTAGGGTTGCTACTCTAACTACATAAAACTACCTAATTTTTGGCGTAATATACTTTAAGTAATACAAGCATGTTGCCCTCTATGCGATTTAAAGCGTATTCTTGCGCTGCAGCAGTGCTATCAAGTGTAGTAGATGCGATATAAAAAACCAAATACGGCCTAGGTACTTGTTAGATGAGAGGCGCAATCTGAAGATGCGCATCCAGAGATTCGCCAGTGCAAGGATTTGCCTTCCTTAGGCTGCGCCGCATTCAGCCGTAACGTTTTTGTGAAATCGCTTTGCAGAAGCTCGCCTTTTGTCACGGGTGTTTCCCTAAAGGACACCCTTCGGTGAACTACTTAATTAACTCTCTTCGGTACTAGCCGACACGTGTCAGATACCACGGCACGCCGTCACGCTGCGGCGGCTGCTCGCTCCCTTCTCTCATCGCTGCTTTCGCCAGCCTGTCAGCCTTCTCATTGCCCTCAACTCCCGCATGTCCTGGGATCCAATGTAGTGTGGCGTCGACCATTCGCAGTTTCTTGACGATCTCTGCTACTACCTCTTGACAGGCACTCGCTCTCCAGCTCTTAACCGACTGTAGCGCCGACTGCGAGTCGGAGAAGATGCCGATGACGATCATGAACAAGGGTGTGGCAGGAGCGGGTTGGCCACTGTTCCGCCACCGGTGGCGACATTATGTACTACTAAAGTGCCCACTATAGTCGCACATTGCCTCCGAACAAGTCGATGTAGCTTAGCTATATCTACATGTAAAAGCAGTGTTAGAGTTCTCTATGCTTCGACCAGCCGTCGCCTCGAGCTGTTGACGGTGAGCTCCCATTGCCTCTATTCGCTTACTAATTCAGTTCTGCAACAGGTATATGTTGAGAACAAATTGACTGCTATTGAAGCGCTCGTGCAATGTCCGCGCATGCCTGCTCGAAGCTTTCCATGCTCAGCATGCTCTCTCGCCTTGTTTGAGCAATCTTGGGTCCTTGTATACCGTCATTTTGAGTATCAGTCTCCGCTTCCGATACAGCCCCTGTATGTGATGAATTCGAATCACCACGGGACAGCTTCAGGGTGGAATTCGGGGTGGAATTCGGGGTGGAATTTATACGTAACAGCCAGTCTTTCTGCATATATAGTCTTACATTTCCGCTTGATTTAGCAAATCGAGCATGTTAACTTTGCACTCCATGAACTGCCTTCAATTACGCCTTATGATCCGGTAGTACTCATACCATTTTTCAGCTCCGGAGGCTATGGGCAAATAAGGCTTGCAGCCGGGTTATATAGTTATAACCTCTTCTCGTGGGCCTCATTTGGCCACTTGGCGTCTTGGCCAGCCGTTCGCCGTTGAGCTTAGCCTGTCCGCAGTCTACCTCTTCAAAAGCCTATAGTCCGAGCCGAGCTCTCGCACAGCCCTTCTATGTTATTTCGTATGCAAATGTCTTTGGCGGCTCAGGTTGCTTCTTCCTTACTTCCGCCAGCCTCCTCGAGCGCCTTCGTCTTAGCCTAGAATGATCCGCTCCGCGGTAGGCCTAGCGGTCTTGTCCGTTCCTCAGAGGAGGTTCAGGACGAAACCTGGAGAGTTGGTGCTCTCATCAGGAATAGTTTCTCCATTTGCCATTCTCAATCTTGATGAAGTAAGCTAGATTGCGCTCTAGTGTCGGCTGCAGGGGCGTTCTGTCACGCAGGGTGGGGAGGGGAGGTTAGGTACTTAGCATCATAGTATAATTCAGCTGGTCAGAGTTGGCAAACCACGGAAGATATTATTCATGGCAGGTTTCTCATCCTAGTGATAACATTGAATGCTTGCTAACTATGACGCCAGGAAATCAGAACTCAGTCAAGAGCGTCATCATTCGAAATGTATTCGCACTGAACGTCAATATTTGGGACGCGTGAGAAACTCGTTACCTCCAGCGAGCAGCGAAGTAAACTGTGCCCATTAAGGCAGTAAAGGTACTATAAGCTGCAAAAATGTTTCCGCTGTGGTTACCACTAGCAGCAGATGAGGCTGCACTCTTTGTCTCGACACCGGACCCAGCGGTCGACGACTTTGTCCCGGAAGATTTGCCACTTGCGGTCGACGACGTTGTCCCGGAGGGCGGGCCACTTGCGGTCAAGGGTGCTTCGGAAGTCACTGTGGCTGCAGCTGCTCCGGTCGGAGTTGGTTGACCAAGCTGCGAAATGAGGGTCAGGAAACAGGCCGAGTTATTCTGAAGAGATACTGACCGAGGAAGCAGCCAGTGTAGCGGCAACGACTGCGCCGCTGCCAACACATTCGGCGTTATTTGTGCCAATCTCGCCTGGAAGGCAGCAGAAATGGACTCCTTTAACCGCAGTCGTAATCCAGAGGACCCATGAGGGATCAGCGCAGAAAGGAGTTGCTGAGAGCGTTGCGGTACAAGTTACTCCTTTAGGAGAAGCGACTGGTTAGCACGATTTTATGGTCTTGACTTAGGGCTATAGTAATTGTTACCTTTGGGACAGCACACCGTGTTGGTGTCTGTGCTGGAACATGTAGTAATGGGCTCGAATCCAGAAGGGCAACAAGTGCCGCAATAGTACTTGTTCAGACCACTCGGACAGATGCCGGCTCGGAGCCCAAAGCCGCCGCCGACCAAGTAGCCTCTCTGGACGAGTTCGCTCGCGATGGTGGAGGCCGAGAAAGCCAGAGATGTGAGAAGAGTGAGCTTCATAATAAAAGCTGAAACAAGATTTTCGTGATGACTTTGGAACTAGTATGAAGTATTGATTGTAATGATGGAAGATCGAAGGCAGAGGGTATATTTGTAGAAATGATGCGTTTTTTGCGCCTTAAATATCCTTTCTACTTGGCGGGCACACAGTCTTCTCCTTTATCATCGTCGCATTCTGGAAACACCGTTGGGGGCTGCGATAGAGAAGAATGGGTATAACCTGAACTCTAGATGCAACGATTGGCTGAATCCGAAATATGGCCGAGGCAATCTATTCCAAGCTTGGTAGAGGCAAGAAGGGCTGAGAGCTTTACCTCCCAAGTTAGCCCTGATAGGCTAGCGAGGCTATTGCCAAGCAAGATTTCGAGAAGCTGAAGAAGAGACTACGAGTGTTCCTCCAATAGGCGGCAAGATCAGTTTTTCAGCTGCCTATTTTCGAGTGTTCCTCCAATAGGCGGCAAGATTAGTTTTTCAGCTGCCTCTTTTGTGGCGCTGCCGGTGAGGTTGTTACTCTCCTGAATACTGGTGGGTTCACGAAAGACAATGTTGCCGTCTGGTTTTGCGCTGCAAGAGGCGTATGAGGGCCATGGCTGAGGGTCTGGTGTGATCTCGTAGCAAGCGTGACTCGGGAGGCTCTTTCGGCATGTCAACGCGAGTTATTTGAGAGTCGATGGAATGGAAACAGACGTTGGAGGACGGATCGTGATAGGATGGTGCCCGGCGAACTTCATTACCTGACCGAGCGAGTAACCGCCGTCTGTCACTAGTTAGTCCTATTATCAGCTTTGCTGGAGAAATCTCAACTCACCGTCGACCGGTGAGAGGGAGGTCGGCCATTCTTGTAGAATGGCGCGCTCCAAGCCAACGACCAGGACAAGGCCTGAAGATAATCTTGCCTGGAAAGGAGCTTGAGCCCCTGAGGCTGCGAAGCCGTATACAGCCCTACTTCGTGACTCTGACTACGTCTCCTTGACTGTGTACGCAAACTGTAGCGCGACCTGCGTCTTACTAGTTCTACCAAGTCCTACGATAGACATTTTCTAACAGTCTCGGTCTACTATAAGTCTCTGCTTTAGCACGTTAAGCTTATCTTTTCTTCCGCAAAGTATCGATTCTTTAGAAACGGGATATAGTAGGTAGGCGTCGTGTCTCGAGTCAAACTACGATTCTGCGTGTTCTAGGGAAGACTAGCCGCTATATTTCCCGAGACCTCCTGTATCTCTTTCCTGAGCCGCCTGAGCGCCTTTTCCTTGTCTTCTCTGTAGATGAGCGGCATATAAACGTTAAACAAGCTAAAAAGAGAGTATACTATATCTCCCTCGCGTGTCGTCTCTCGTCTGCTAGTTCATGCCACCCGCTCCTTAACGCTGAAACGCGACATAGCTCTTCCCAGCTGGGCTTCAGTTAATATACCTGTAATGTTGGCGATTTCTTGCAAACGCGAAGACTGAATTCCCTACTATCTTAGAGTTGCAATGGTCGCATGGATAAGAACGTGTTCAGTTAGTTTAGCAGCGGGAACAATTCAATAGACGTAGAGAAGACATGCGTGTATCGAGCAGCCTCCCGTAGCGACGGGTGGATAAGTATTAGAAAATAGTTAGGGTAAACGAGCTGAACACGGCCGGCGTAGAGGTGACTCAGCTTCAACGGGTCGCCATGTGGCGGGATGGCATGCTGAGTAAGCGATCCTAGAACAACAGCGAAAGAGACTTTGATGCTTGCTACTGCCACCCTTTGTAGGCAATATGTAAAGAAAACGCTTAGCATAATTAAGTAATAAAACAGAATGCAAGACTTCTAAACGATGCTTTTGCAAATAAGTAGCGCAAAGGCAAGGAGACATCTTAGTAAGCAACGCGCAGCTAGAAGAGATACTTGGGTAGTACTTTGAGTTGCCACCGCTAGGTATACAGTAGGGTGACACGAAAAAAAAGCCCAAAGAAAGTTATAGTTTTTAACTACTAATAACTCTACAAATAATTAGGTAAAAATATAAGTAAATAAGAATTTTAAAGAGAAAATCTATACGTTTATTTTAGCTTTACTAACCCTACTCGAATTTACCGGCCTAAGAATAAAGTGTAGGTGTGTACTTTAAATATATTAGAAATATAGTATACCAAGTGGTATACTACAAAGGCTGCGCCGCATTCAGCCGTAACGTTTTTGTGAAATCGCTTTGCAGAAGCTCGCCTTTACTCCCCGTTGAGCTCGACGGTAATAAGCTGGCGACTTTATAACTGGCGGGGGGTATAAGTGCGGAATGGGCCTGATAAACCTTCCACTTGAGCTCATTCAAGCCATCGTGACGGAAATGGTTTGGCTCGTTGGTCTTCAACAAGCCGTTCATTTGAGGCTTGTCTCTAGTATATCTTCCGACAGAAACTGATATTAAATGAAGCTGATTGTGTGAAGAGATGTTCAACACCCAAGTACAGCGCGCTATCTATGCACTTCCAGCATTTGATAGCCTCGATAGACATTTACTGCCAGCGACCCTTCGTTTACCACGAAGAATGGACCCATCTATGACGACAAGGCTCATACTTAGCAAAATGGATACTATGGATTCCGAAAAGAGGCCACTCTGCCTTGCCATCGCCCGAGCCGTGGCCCATCTCGAAAATCAATTTGAGCAAAAGGAACCCGGTTCGCGGCTTGAGTTCATCGAAGCGCTAGCCGGAGAGGCAGCACGTGCTTTAAACCTCAACGACATAGCCGACTGCCTCGTGACGACCCCCACTCTATCGCTTGACAATCTGCAGTGGTGTCGCGAGAACAAATTTACTCATTTCACCCTCAAGCACCCAGAGACCGATCTACCAAGATATCTCATTGATCATCTCATACCGAATTCGGATTCATATATCGACTCTGCACCACAAGACGCGCTCATTGCCGCACTATCCACGAAACGTTTTCAATTAGCGAAACGGTTGCTTGAAGGAGATGTGAAGGCCATGACAAAAAGCCCTGCTTTTGGTGTGCCCTTACAAGTCGCAGCAACTATGGGGGCTCAGAAGTTTGTGCAGACAATCCTAGACGAATTATTGCGACAGGGCAAGGAAGAAGATGTTGGTAGGTCTGACATTGAGGTTGCCAGACGATTTATCTTGCAAGGCGCCGCAGCAGGGGGGCACGAGCATATTGTTCGAATGATCCTGGGCGACCTGGAGAACAATCGGGAGAGCTTATGCAAAGGGCTCAGTCGACCGATCATGTCAGCGGTCGAGAATGGTCACGAAGATGTCGCATCGCTTCTGTTGCAGCACCGCGCCCCCATCTCGCTAAGGGAGTCTGCACAAGACGCAAGATCAATCCTGGAAAGACGAGAAGCGAGGTTCTGGCGGGATCTCTCTAAAAAGGCTGCACGCCATGGTTGCGAAAACATACTGAGAATCGTCTTGGAGTCCACAGCACGTGTCCGCCGCGAGAATGATGAGCCTTTCGAAGAAGAGGACACATATCTAGGTGGGATGTAGGTCGAGATAAGATAGTTCAATGTAGAATTCAACACGGAGGTGCATTTTCTAGGATGGAAGTCTAGTACTGTGTGGAGTAAAAGAAAAACAAAAGTACAAAGCGAGGGAACTGATAATGTAAACAACCAAACCCACTTTAACCTAAAGGCCTTCTTGAACCAACTCCTTCTACCACAACATCATGGATATACTTCTTCTACGAGTCCTTTCCAGAAGTTTGAACTTGAACCATGGAAATCTCCGTCCTTGAAAGCCTGTGCCACGGGAAAGGCCCGCCCCCTGCACTTAGCTACTAAGGTGCTCCCGTCTCAATGGACATATATCCCTTGTAGGTGTTGTCAGGAAGTTTTTCCCTTGCAACGGAGATGGCCACGATGTCCCTATTGTTCATAGGGCCATGGTGGTCGGTCAACATGTACCCTGTCCACTTGCCATTGTCGGTAGCCAGGAAATCGCTATATCCTGGAGTGCCACGCTCGAACTTCTTCCACTGCAAGTCTGATGTGTCCGCTAAGTGCGTGTTCGCTTTCTGCAGCCAACCTGTGTTGACGATGTCCGAAACGCCGAACCTGTTCACATTTCCGATATTGCCACCGAAATCTTCCCTGGCCATCTGGTAACTTTTTTCTGAAAAGGGCATCCCAGCGTCGTCGGCTTCCGGCTTGAGCTGACTCTTGGTCATGATACTGCCGCGTTCCACGTCATGATAGTTCCCCACCATTGGCTCACCGTAACGATAGTTTCCGGATTCCGTAGTCGAGTCGGAACCTGGTGTGCTTGGCCGATTATATCTGAAGTTGAAGTCTTTCGTATCCATTACTGCAGGCTTCCATACGTTGCTTCGAACTCGAAAGCCTGCTCTATCTACATGTCCTTGACACGAGAATCCGATATAGTATAAAAAGGACTAGAAATATTAATAAATACCTAGGTATAGATAAAAAGTATTAACTTTATACTATTACTATAACTACTATAGAAATTATAAAGATGTAAAAATTAGTAGAAGTAGTAGTAGAGGGCGTAATAGTGCCTTCGGCAAAATTACTGGTATCGTGGGCCCTCTTCGCGGGAGGTAGGGAAAGGCTGTGAGTATTTAGATTGGCCGGTTACGCGAGGCCAAAGTCCAGCAGACGGAGGGATACCTTACTGGAAGCGGTCAACCCACCACGGCTGCGCGGTTTGGCTCAAGTACCTACGTGATGGCGCAGCAAATCGCCCAAAGGTTCGTTTCATTTCTCCAAAGAGCACATTTCTGACTATGGACAGACTACACGCCGAGGAGGCCACGATTTCCCGGATCCGGGAGGCTTTTGGTGCCGCTTCAGTACCGTGTGGTGTCCTTCACGAAGGCAAGATCATATACCTCCACAGCGAAGGGTATGCCAACATCTATAAAGATGTACTCGCAACGCCAGACACCATCTATAGCATAGCATTGTGCTCCAAGGGATTTGTTGCCGCCCTTTGCAACATACTGGTCCATAAAGATCAACTATCGTGGACGACGCCGATCTCAACTTATCTGCCCACTTTCAAGAATGTTCATGATCAAGAGGTCGGAAGACGAGCTACACTGCTGGACCTGTGCTCACCGGAACTGGTCTAGCACCCGTTGGTCATATCGGGTGTGGTTTCCATGATCAATTTTATAATGATGGAGCAGACCAGGTACACATAGCATCGCATCTCCCCGTTGCATATGACTTCAGATCCAGGTGGCTCTACAACAACTTCATGCTCGGAATTGTTGGAGATGTCATTGCTTCGGTCTGTGGCGAAAGTGCTGGATCCGTCTTACGGAAGAAAATCTTCGAGCCTCTTGGAATGCGACGTACGTTTACCAAGTCCGAGACTTATGATACTGAAGACAACATTGCAATTGGATACTCCTTACTCGATGATGGATCTTATATGGCGCATGCAAGATCCGACCGATCTCATTGCCCAATCATTGATTCAAGCCCTGTTCGACACGCAACCCAAGGTCCAGCTGGAAGAATATGCTTTGCAAGCTTCACGGACCTCAAAATTGATCTGGCCTGCGCTTGTCGAAGAATGGGTGTCGTCCAGAGTACAGAGCACACGCACACCCCCTTTAAAGGACTTCGTGGGCACATATCTCAATACTGGCTTCCTCTTGAAAATCGAGATATTTCCTTTGACGGAGAAAAGCTTGGATGTGCGTTGCGAGTCTCGCTCGAACCCTGAACTTCTTGAATTCAGAGTCAGCTCTCAAGAGAAGCAGGCTGGACCCCTTAGACATTACCACTACGATGTTTGGACCTTTCTTCCTGATTCACGCGATGACTGCGTACGGAGAGGCATGGAAGATTTCGTGTTACTTCCGATGCTTCTGCTCTCATTCAATCGGAACGCGGAGGGTATGGTGAATGGACTCGACTGGGATCTCCAGGCTAGTGTCTGCGAGGGACCCGCACCAGGCTTGGATTGGGCCGTCGCACCCATCCGATTTATTCGGATCTAGACGTGTAGACCAACTTGCTTTTAGTATCGGCAGGCGATATATATGTATGTTTGCTTATGTGATATCGTCATCCTGGTTTGGTGGCTTTCTTAGTTTCAGCCGTGTCTTCGCGTGCCTTGCCTGCAGCTGCATGTATGCATCCGTCTGCGCGTACAGCTTTCAACCAAGACAAGGTCTGTGTCTCGCACCTATTCACTCCGGTTCAAAGCGCAGTTCTTCGGGTACGGATCTGACTTCCCAGCCTGATGAGTAAAATCTCACAATAGGCAAACGTTTCGCATAACCTCTAATCATTCCAGTCGGTAGCAAACACAGATTACAATTGACACTGATGGCACAACAGAAGACTGGACTACAATGGGCAAGCAGTTGTGATGAGACAGTGAAGTCTCTGGATGTTGAGAAGCTCGGTTTGATACATGTGCTAGAGACGCACAATAAGACGCTTGCCTTCATATCTCAGCTAGAGAAAGATTGCACGACACTTCAGAAGCGACAGACAGTCAAGAGAGTTCAGCAAATGGGTCCAACCATCAAACCTTTGGCGAATGCAGCAGACGTACTTTCAAAAGGCTTTGCTAAGCCATCTAGCCTGATTTGGGGGCTACTCGCTTTATCTATCAGAGTGAGTAGAGAGCGACATTCGGCAAATACCTGCACCTCCCTATCTGTGACTAATTTGCAGTCGTATGCATTTTCTGCACGAGAGGAATTCGTTGAGATGGCTCTCAAGACCTTCGAATCCTTGCTCTTCGTAGCCCCCAAGTTCGTAATTATCTGGAGGTACTCCCAAAAAGCCCATCTCTCGAATTGACAATCAAGGAAGTTTTCTCCTCATATACATCCCTCAGTCGAGAGCGTCTGAAGACCTTTGGTGGCAGTACTAGTAAGTCGTCAGTAGCGTACTCAAACCCCGATCTCACTGCTGTAGACTATTTCAAACAACTGCAATGGATCCGGTTCCAGCGTTTCTTCGAAGACAGTATCAGGAAGATTCGTAAACTATCAGAGAAATGTCAATCTGAAGCAGGTCTTGAACTAGAATTAGAGTCTACGCAATTGGCCGAGGAAAGATTCCGGAAGCTCGTCGCAGGACGGCAAGAAGTTTTGACAGCTCTCAATCGAAAGCAATTGCCGTCTGGCGGTCCCACACAACGTTCCTTCATCATACCTCATCCACCCAATCCTACATTCACTGGAAGAGATCGCGAACTTGAAGAAACACATCAAACTCTTCAACCCAGTGATCCTGCTATAGTTCGTGGTCAAAAAGCAGTAGCTATATGTGGACTTGGCGGAGTTGGGAAGAGTCAGCTTGCACTGAAATACGTCTACCATTATCGCTTTGCCTAAAAGACCTGCCTCTGGATCACATGCGACTCCACAGTCAAGATGGACGGTGACATAGCTATCATTCTAAAAAAGTTAGGTTACCCCGTCCTCGGTCTCGCGCAAAATCGAGAACACTTCAGAAATTGGTTTGCGGATGCCGGTAAGTCCTCAATATCTTTGTTTCAAATTGCGTATGATCTCTGAATATGTTATAGGAAAGGAACGCCTCGCGATTTTTGACAATGCAGAGAACATTCCTGATATCTTAAGTTTTTGGCCTCGCACCTCGGAAGGCAGCATTCTTCTTACCAGCCAAAATTCGAGTTGGCTGCACAAGGAGAACATTAATTATGGGATCCCGCTTAAGCCCTTGTCCCCAGTCCAGAAAAACGACAACTGCAAATAGAGCAACGGGATCCCCTGTTAGTTGGCCAAATGCGTAGTTCAGAAATGTTGAAAGTGTATGCGAGTACCATGACGGTGAGCTCTCGCCCCAAGCGTCAATCGCTGATGCCTCGTCCTCGTCTCGATATTCTTGGAGAAACTCTTTTGGATCCACGTTCATTGCACATAGGTAAGATCCAATATGACGCACAGCGAGAGTCAACCCTCCAGTTTCCTTTACAATGGCCATAGCCTGTTCATCATGAATCGACATTCCTTGCTTAGGCACCGTTTTCCGCAATAATTCAAGGTCCTCGACCCAGAAACAATCAACGAGAGTCTTTTTTTATCAAAAGTCAATACTGTACGCCCATTTTGGCAGAAAAGCAGGTATGTGAATACTTAAACTTACAATTGCATCCTCTTACGTTCATGAAGATATAATGCAGTAGTCCAAAATTGCGTACAGTAAGACTTTTTGACCAGTGACGGCCAGGGAAGCCTTAGCATACATTCGACACAAACTCGACGTCACCCAACTACAAGAGGGTTGTTCGCTCGCCTTTTGGAGTCTTCGTCAAGTCTTCCCTCACCAAACGGTAATGGCGGAGCCGCTCAGTTTGCAGTGGGATCAATGTGCATCCTGGATCGAGCATATCATAGCCCTCGCTGATGGAATCGATCGGTTTGGCCAAAGATTCGAAGAATTCGACATACCAGTCGAGGTTGCATCGTTGCTTGTTGATGGCGCAACTTATCTCTGGGAAAGAGGGCTATTGGACGAGTGTCAGAACCTTAGGCTTACTGCGAAAGCTATTGTAGAGGGTCGAGCTTGTGATCAACATCTTGTCGCAACTGTCTATGGCTTTCACGCTTGCATACTTTCGAGTCAGGGGATTTGGAAGAAGCGTTGGTATATTTCGGGTTGGAGAAGGGAACAATTGCAAGCAACGAAAAACACAAAGCAGCCACGCAACAAGTATGATAAGATTCGCCTTGCAAATGCATTCAACAATCTTGCCGGCGTCTGTTGTTCGCTCGGCAAGTTCGACGAGGCGATGGTATACAATCAGTTGTCTCTCAAGATCAAGGCACATTGGGCCAATGCATTAGATCTTCAGTATTTGGAAAGCCTATCGTATCAAAATCTTGGAATTTTGCATGGTCACACCGGAAGATTCGATGAGGCTGCGAAATACTTCGACAAAGCCATCGAATTGGGTGCAAATACGAGATACACTTTGAGGACTGCACTCACATACCACAACTATGGTTGTATGAAGGTACTTCGAGGTCGGATTGAGACAGCCAGCCACATGTTTGAAAAAGCCTATGAATTACAATATACATCACTGGGCGACCACTACGATACTGCAGCCACATTGCACATGCTGGCTGCATGCTGGCTGCATGCTACCACGCTTCAAAGGATCAACCATCTCTGTTCCTAGCTCAGTAAGGCAGATTTATCACTCCAAAACGATCCAAATATACTTTCACTGACCAAGACCGCTAGTCAATTACTAATGGAAGCGCTGCGCATACTGCAATCTAAGGCATGCAACTCAGACCCACGGCGTCTGGCTCGGACTCAGTTTAAGTTATCATTGGTGCTAGATGATCTTGGAGATCCCGCGGCTGAGATGTCTAGAAACGAGGCATATAATCTCGTGGCCACAGTCGGAGTCTCGTGCACAGATGAAGTCAGTTTTGATGCATTAGTGTTATATGTATAGTGGTGCATGCTAGTCAAGGTGGCCTGTATTTTCCAGTGTCTATCTGGTGGTGAGTTCTTAGCGCAAGGTATATAGAAACAAGTGCAAGGCAACTTCGATCAAGCAGTGGGTGATTCACGATATGAGCACACTTGTGTGACAGAATGGATTTCGATTCCCAGTTATATGACTTGCTTCTGTCTACCGACTAGTGTGCCATCCATGCTTTCCACGTGATCTAAAAGTGTTTAGGTCAGGTGGCGACCGTTCGAGTGAAAAGACCGTCACTACTAGGGAGATTGCTCAACCGGTTTTGTTGTTTGGACCGTTGCAGTTACTAACCTCATAGAGGCGGCGATTAGCTTCTTGACGTTCAGTGTTGACGGTGTTCTCCTCAGCACGCTTGCAGGCACCGATCTCTTCGGCCAACCACTGCTTCCAGGGTTGAGTCTTTGTGCTGTCGCTAGGGTCCATATCGATGATTGAGTTTGGTAGAAGAGTGTGATGCTTGAAGGATATGACAGATATGTTATGTGATTTTGATGATGATATTCCGGCAAGTGTCATCGATTCCCGCGACTTTGATCTCGGCCTCCACATAGCCGCGTCCTGATTGGCCTCAGTGCGACAAGAGTCTATTGGATGTGGTTGTTGCACTGCCGTGCGCTTTTGAGCTTCGCCAGATCATTTTCAGGGAGGAGCTGGTGCCCCGCCAAAGTTCGACCTCAGTTCACCTGCAAATCTGACATCATCTTACCGAGGTGTTCATCTTACCGACGGGCACGGTACTAAGGGTTCCCCTTGTTGGGCTAGCTAGCGCAGCAATCACGAGCCTACGATACTCAACTGTAAGAACAAAGAACTTCAAGTAAGGATATCTAGATAGATCAGTTATTCGCATTCGGAGGATACAACAATCAATCAATTCAATCAATCAAGTTTATTACGTACTTTTATCACCCTTGAGTCTTGTATTAGAAATAACGCTAAATACCCCTCTCAAATCTGATAGGCTAATTAATATATAAGGCTAGGCGTATTATAAGATCCATCAACGCGTACGCAGGCTAGTAGGGTTATCTACTCTCGATTACCATCCTGAATGTAAGCCTTGATCTTCCTCTCCTCATACATCCTCCTACTAAATACTCGCTTTGAGCGAGTAAGGACTCCTAGTATAAAGCCTTTCTCATCTATATTGTACGTGTGGCAAGACTCAATGTTATATTGGCTGAAATTACTGCGTAGGAGCTCGAAGTAGAGAATATACTTTGACTAAGAGTCAGCATGGTGGCGCGAGCGATCGATTCTAGTTACGTAGCTTGAGATAAAATAGACCTCGTACGGCTTGATGTATCAATCAACCTAGTGTACGCCAAGCTCTTTTTTCGCGATATCTGAGGTAAGCCTTGCTCTGTAAGCCGTTTGATATATTGTAGCAGCCCTGTTCTTGCTGGGGATGGAGTGCTTGCTGGTTTTCAGCTTGGGCATTGCGTGAGACTAATGTGCGCTAGGTCTCCGCGTGAGCGTAGATCGTAGATCGTAGATCGTACAACACCATAATTTTCATCAATTTTCGTATAATTAAGTTTTTCTTCAGGTCCTAGCGAATCTATAGCTGCGAGGCAGCCTCAATTAGCTGCACATTGATGTAGTTACGCAGCGTTGAAGTTGGGGTGGCATTTTGATGGGGCGCGTTGCGCCGTCCAACTCGGTAGCGTACTGAGTAGAATTTCGGATCAGAACACTACTACAAAAGGAATTCCTCAAGGTCGACAACATACTAGCTTAGCGGCGATTTGCTAGCCAAGCCCTTGGCCCAGTGTCTATGGGGATCTCGGCTGGCCCCTTGACCGGGCCCGTTATCCCTGTGTGTTCCGGTGAAACTGTAGCACTACGGATTAGGTTAATGCTCTACGCACTAGTATAATACTTATAGTATCTTATATGAATGTAGATGCATGGTTGACGCGGGTCTGACGCGGGACTCACTCGGGACTCACTCGGGACTCACGCGGGACTCACGCGGGACTAAAGGTGACTCCGGGCCTTTGTAAGAGCAAGAATTTCGAATATAAATATATGAACAATTGTGTCTAGAGTGACGGCATAACAAAGTTAACAGAGAACGACTTAAGATATTCTAAATACTACTAGCATCATGTTGGCTATCTACTCTTTCACGATTACTGCTCTCTTGAGTGCCGCAGCATGGGTAAGTGCCCAGTCCTCAATTACCTAAGCAATTCAATGACGAGTGTCCTGTGTGACCTATTTGTTGACTAATACTCATCACCGATAGGGAGCGAGCGTCCCGTTCATGAGTGAAGCACCAGCTGAGATCCGGGTTCGAGCTGATGATACTAATGCCGTTGGGATGGTCTGGACTGGCCCGGTGTTCAAGGGAGGCCCTAACGTCACCCTCACTGGCGACGCAGAGGTATGTACTTTCTCTCATTTTAGCACCGTACTTCACGCTGAATGCCTTATCTCTGACTCAAAAGGCTCTTTGCTAATTCTCTGTTCTCCACAGTCGATCATGAATCAGATTATCGCGCTCAGCCCGGACTACGTCCCAGAAGACTCCGCCATAGCGTTGGGTTTGATCAATGGAACTACCCTCCTGCCCAAGGGTGTTCTCAACAAGCGCGAAACCTATTCTTGCCACGGGCTAGAGCCAGCCGTGACTGGAGCAATAGACGTGAGTCTTCTCTTACCTCTAGTCTCGCTTGAGATTCTCCAACTTACTGCTTACTACCAACTCTAGAAAGCAATCACTGACTTGGCAAACCTTGGGGGTTATTGCGGTACCTCGCCCGGGACTTGTGCGCGTATGACTTGCACTGAAGGTAAGTCTACTATTCTAATACAATTGGGTGTTGATCTAGCAGTAGCTAACCTCAGACACTTATAGATTCTGGGACATTTATCTGCTCGGTAAGACTAGAAGCTCTTGTCCTACTTTCTCGCTATAGTCTCTAGTGCTTCTGTTAGTAGCGAATAAATCTAACTTTCTTGCCTGCTATAGGAACTTAATACCGGGGTCTCTTTACCATGCTACGATGTTGCTGTATATCTTTACAACATTAGAGCCAGATGCGCATGCTCAAGTAAGTACCTGCCGCTAATAGCACTGCTCCTATTCCAGACTTATAAAAATCTAACACTAATTATGATACGGTAGATAACCTTGTCTTTGGGAACGTGTACTATCCAAGATTCAGCCTTTGGATGGGATTGGCTCGTTGCTGGAGAGGCGGCGACGAACGCCCAACCGATAACCCATATGGCACCCAGCCTAACCATGGCCCGAAGAATTGTTAGGAGTCCGAGCGGAGAGTGATGGAAAGGTGAATGGTTAGTAGGTGGTGAGCTACTGCCCTTGTCACAAAAATGGAGCTCAGAGCAAATGGCTGAGCACTAAAAGCTCGGAGCATATGCTCCTTGCTGAAAGCTCCGAGCATTCCGAGGACCATTGATTGTATACAAAGATAGTATAATACGGAGCAGGAAGAAGTAGTGTCCGGCGCTCCTTTAGTATTAGTTTAGCTCCCTCGTAGAGAGAAACAATAATAACTTATCTCCTAGTTATTCCTAAGCTCGTTTTTCCATTACAGCCCTAATATAGGATGCCACCTGATTCTACCCTTAAACTATCTAAGCTAGGTATTCGCGTGATCTACTATTGGACGGAAGGCTAGATACTCAATAGTATATAAGGTATTTAGTTGAAGATACTAGTATAGTAATACTATTGTTAGATGAGATAACAAAATTTAGGTATACCTAGATTCAGCTAAGTAGCTTACTTAACGCGTTAACCCTTACTAAGGGCTCCTCGGCCTACCAGCGTTACTATATAACTCTCCTACGTAGTCTTACTAGATAAGAATACCTATATAGACCTTACCTCTCTTTATAGATAGAGGGGTATCAATTAATCTCTATTTTATCTATATATTCACCTCGTCTTAGCTCGCTAGTGCTAAACCCTCTTACACGTACACCTTAAACTTTTTAAACTCGCGAAAGGTCTCTAAGTAGTTACCTTTAGTAGTAAATATCAAATATATATTTAACCTAAGCAGGCCTAGAGGCTAAGTATATTCTATAGTACTAGATTCCTATAGATATCTTTAGGTGTTTGCGGACTAAATATAAAACGAATTTCTGCACATTAATGAATATTTCTGAATATTTCAAGTAGGTAGTCGAGGATTATAGCGTCATTTGCAACAAGGATGATATTAGCTTAATACTATTTGGAATACTTTTTGGGATACCTTTTAGGATACTTTTTAGGATGCTTTTTAGGATGCTTTTTAGGATGCTGCTTGAGTAGGCTAGTAAATGGGTATAGTCTTGGTAAACGGGTGGGTTAGCGATTATCCTGGTAAATACTAGTCCGAATTAGGTAATTTATAGCTTATTTTATAGGCCTTATTTAGTTCTATAACTTTGTAATATAAAGTTTTTTAATACCTATACTAGTACGTAAGCTACAGAGGGGTGACAGCGAAAAAGAGTAATCGATTTTTTAACCTTTTTTAACTAATTATAACTTTACGAAAAAAATTGCTAAAAATATAAGAGATAGTTAGTTTTATAGCTAAAGATCTCTTCTTTTAGTTTAGCGTATAATATTTATATAAAAGCGATAATATATTACGTAATCTAGTATAGAACTAGGTAGATTTTTTTAGGTTATTTTTAAAGTAGTAGAACTTTTTAATTTACGTATAAAAAAGTCTAATTTTTTAGCTATACCTAGTTAGGCTAGAAAAGATTATATAAGCAAATTTTTACTATATATTACTTAACTAGGTATATTTTTATATTTAATTTAAAAAAAATAGAAATTTAAAAAAATAAAAAGCTTACGTAATATATTACTAAAATATTAGTCTATAGTCTATAAGTAAGAATCTTTTTTTAGTTTTCCTCCTTTCCTCCTATATCCTTTAAAATAGCCGAAAATCTTTTAAAATTCGAATCTAAATATTATAACCCTAGTTAGATTAGGAACTAGCGTAGGGTTACTATTAGGCGTACGTGTAGGATAAGGTAATAGTTATTATATAACTACTTTAATTGAAGTGCGTAAGATAAAGCGCGTAAAGTTAAGCGCTTAATATAAAGCGATTATATTAAAGTAATTAATATAAAGCGCTTCTAGTATATATATAATTAAGGATAATAAACCCCTAGGGCTTATTATATTTAACTTAAATAGTTATAGAGATAATATAGTTATTTAAGTTACTACTTCTACGCTCTATTATATCTAGTAAGACTAAATCCTACTTACCTTACTTTATCTTTAAGAACTAACCTTACTCTATTAAAATACTATAGTATCTTAGTAGACTCTTAATACTTTAAATACCTCTATAATAAGTAACGCGTTAATAGATTTAAACGACTAGTAGGTAGGACTAACTTACGCTATAACCTCTAAGGTCGCTAAGCTAGACCTCTATTATAGAGACTATACTAAGCTTAAATTATAGCTACTTTAAGTCGATATCTACTTTAAAATAGATAAAGTACCTAATAATAATTAACTAATACTTATAGTAATATACCTAAGAGGAAAAGCTAAGAAATAGGTTATACTATACCTTAAGAAATTTATAGATAATAATAATAATAGTTGCGACGATATATTCGAATAATAGATTAAGTTTAAGGATAAGATACGATAAGTATTCCAACTTACTAACGAACTAGCTATTATAGAATAAGCTATCTAGGGCCTATAATAGAATTATTTAGCTTCTAGCTATACTAATAAATTTAGGAATTATTTAATCTAGACTAAATAGAATAACTAGGCTTTAATAAGAATATTTAGATAAGGATTAAAAGTAGGCGTATAGGTAGAGCTTATAAGAAGTAGAGCTACGATTAATAACCTTAATAAACTAGTTAAAGAGTTAATTAGAGTTAATAACTACTTATACGAATTTCGCCTTAAAGTAAAAGATAAGTACGCTGTACTAACCTATATAAATGAGAAAAGAAATACTAGCTAAACTATAGATACTAGAGGGTTGTAAAGGTACCTAGGGTTAGTAGTAATTATAGGCATTTCAGTCTTAATAATATACATATCGACAATATAACCTAAGGAGGACGAATACTAGATTATCGCCCTAAGAAACTAGATAATAGTAAGGAAATAAGAACCTACTATAACTATAGTAAAATAGGCTACCTATTAAAGAACTACTAATTAAAGAATAAAGCTAAAAGATAAATAGGTAAGAGATACTAGGTCGCGGACTACTCTCTTAATATAATTAAAGGGTAAGGTAATAATACTAAGGAAGAATAGGAGTAGGTATAATAGATACTAAATAAAGAGAAAGCTATTTACCTACTTAGCTAAGAACTTAAAGACTAAGTAGATTAAGTTCTAAAGGAATAGAGTAATACTAAGATAGCTAATAAAGACCTTAGAAGAAAGCTCGTTAAAGAAGTATATAAACGCAACTATCTTAAGCGAAGAAATATAAGGAAATAAAACGTTAACTTCCTAGAGTTTATAAGAAAAGAAAGGTTATACTATAATAGTAGGGGAGGATATTACTATAATACTACCGCGCACCCTTACTTAAGAAGAAAAGTACCTATAGTTTAGGATTACCTAGACTCTAATTAGAATAATAGAGAGCTAGAAGATATAAAAGAAAATATAGATAATACTAAGCTAGAGACCTTAGGATATTATATACTACTAGAAACCCTAGAACTATAACGCGAAGACGCGATAGTATAAGATAGATTTATAGGAGAAATCTAGAACCTAGTAGATAGCTACTACTTAATAAAGATTAGTAAGATAATAAAAAGATAGACTAGAGTCTCTACTAAGGATCGCAACTAGATTTATTTACTCTAGAAGCTTAAAAGCTACTTAATATATCTAATATACTAATTAGTAGGATCCTATAGTATTAGTTATATTATAAAAACCTTAACTACCTACTATTATTATAGATATAGTATTTTTATAATAAATATCTTATATACTACTTAGATAAAATAGGCTTAGGATATTTCCTAATAAGAAAATCTAAGTATAAATAGTTTTAGAATAAATATAAAAAAGTAATATATAAATAATACCTATAGGATAAATAATAGGTAGGATATTTTACTAGTATATTAATAGTAGATAAAACTATAAATAATATACTAATTAATAGAAGATATATATATTTAATTTAGTAATACTATCTATAGAATAAGTATAAATAATATAAAGAAGCTAAGATATTAAATAGATTTATAAGAAGAGAGTATAAATAAGATAAGTCTTTTTTAGAACTATACTTAATAGATAAGAATATAACGCTATTAACGTAGAGAAACTTATTAAACTCCTAGTTATAGTAGGAGTATAATAGATAAAGGTATTATTGGATTTAGGATTATTTATAAACTTTATATTACTAAACGTAGTATAACGAGCTAGACTTAAGCCTATAGAGAAGAGTATCCCTATTTAGTCTATATCGCGAATAGAAAAACTATACTAGGAGAACTAGTAGTAACGTATAAGATAACTATAATACTTACTATCTAAGAAAAACTATAGAAGTAAGCCTAGATATCCTAGCCTTAGCTAGTAAAGATATTATTTTAGGACTACTATAGTTATAAGAGTTTAATCCTAGAGTTAATTAGAAATACTAGACCCTCTTATAGATAGACTATAAAGACGTATATAGATCTAAGCCTACGTATTAATAGAATATAATAGTAGATAAGAAGATAATTTATAAAGTAACTACTTCGTAACTAATATATAATAAAAGTATAGTTACCTCTATAGATACTAACTAGGTATTAGGTTACGAAGTAAGAGTATTAGAGAAACGCGTAACTCCTAATATCCTATAATAGTATAAGGAATTTAGTTACCTCTTTATAGAAGAGATAGAAGAAAACTCTCTACTAAAGTATTAACCCTAGGACTATATAATTATATTATAGGAAGGAAAGGAACTAACTTCTAGACCTATCTATAGACTATTAGAATAAGAGTTAGAAATACTTAGAGACTATATTAAGAAGAATCTTATAAGAGGATATATATAGGAATTAATATCGCTAGTAGGCTACCTAATATTATTTATACTAAAGAAATAAGGGCTACCTTAAGTATATATTAACTTTAGGAAGCTTAATAATATTATAATAAAGAACTACTACCTACTACTAAATATTATAGAACTACGAGATAGACTAGTATATATAAAGATATTCACGAAGCTAGATCTATGGATAGTTACTACCTAATTAGAATAAAAGAAGGTAAAGAATAGAAGATAGCGTTTAGAACACGCTATAGCTATTATAAGTATATAGTAATACTATTTAGGCTAACTAATATACTAGCTATATTCTAAGTATTAATTAATAATATACTTAGGAATACCTAGATAAATACGTTATAGTATATTTAGATAATATATTAATTTACTTATAGTTTATAAAGAATATAAATAATATATTAAAATAGTATTAAGTAGCTTAGACTAGTAAAACCTAAAGCTAAAACTAGAAAAATATAAATAGTATAAGATAGAAGTTAAATTTCTTAGATATATAATTAGTACTAAAGGAGTAAAAATAAGTAAAGAAAAGATTGAAAGTAGTAAAAGTATAGAAAGAACTAAGGAATATTAAAGAGATATAGTTATTCTTAGGATTTATTAACTTTAATAGATACTTTATAAGGAACTTTTTAGGAAAAGCCTTACTACTTACAAATCTAATAAGAAAGGATATACCTTAGTTATAGATAAAAGAATATTAAGAAGTATTTAGTAAACTTAAGATAGTTTATATAATACTACCTATATTAGTACTATTCTATAGAAGAGAAGTATTAAGATTTAAGACTAACGTATTAGACCTCGCATATAGCGTAGTAGTACTATAAGAACGCGAAAGAAAATAGTACCTAATAGCCTACTACTCTAGAAAGTTCTTAGGACTAGAAGAATAATATAATATATATAATAAAGAATTACTTATAATAGTAAATATACTTAAATATTAGAGAATTTACGTAGAAAGCTACTTAGAACTTATAATATTTACTAATTATAAGAACTTAGTTACGTTTATAATAACTAAAGCTCTAAATTAACGATAAACTAGATAGTTAAACTCTTAGGATAATATAAATTCTAAATTATATATATACTAGGAAAAGATAATAGTAGAGTAGACGCCCTTAGCTAAAGATATAATATCGTAGGAATAAAAGAGACTATTAAAGGAACTATACTAAAGTTCAACTAGGATGATTACTAGGACTAGCGAACGAGATTAATATAAATTAGGAAATTAATAATCTTATAATAATTACGAATAATATACCTAAAGAATTGTAGGAAGTAATTATAAGATAATACTATAAGATCTAGTATATAGATACTCTAGAATTATAAGAACTATAGAACTTATTAAAGAAACTACGAGTTCAAGAATATAAAGGATAAGGTAATAACCTTTATTAGAAAATATATAGACTATTAGAAAAATAAATATAGTACTTATATACCTTATAGTAAGATATAAGTAATAGAACTACTAGAATTTCCCTAGGAAGATATCTTAATAGACTTTATAATAGGATTACTACTATTAAAAGACCTAGCTATAGGAATTATATAATGTAATAATAGTTATTATATATAGATTTATTAAGTACGCAGAGATAATACTATTTAGGAATAACTATACTATATAATAACTAGTATTTATATTCCTAGACTAAATAATTAGATATTATAGAATACTAAATTAATTATTAGTAATAGAGATAAGCTCTTTACATTAAACTTTTAGGTAACGCTACTAGTATTAATAGGAATAAAAAGAAAGCTATTAATAGCTATTATCTATAGATAGATAGATAAATAGAAAGAATAAATCGTACGATAAAAGTATATCTATAAATCTACGTTAATACTTAATAAAATAATTAGGTATTATTACTACCTATAGTATAACTTGCATATAATAATAAGTTCTTAGAATTAATAGGAAAATACTATTCTTCGCGAATTATAGAAGATATCTAAATCTATTTAAAAGAATATTACTAGGACTAAAGGTATAAGTAGTAATAATAACTATAGACGAACTTAAGAAGTATACGAAGAAATATAAGATAAGATACTAAGAGTATAAGAAAGTAGTATTAAATACGCAATAGAAATAAAAAACGGCACCTTAGCTAAAAGAGGGGATAAAGTATATTTATATATAAAATAACTAAGTAAGGGACTTAATAATATTAAGGTTAGACTATTTTTAGTTAAGTTACGAGATAGACTAGTTATATACACCTTATAACTCCTAAAAGACGTAAAGATCTACCCTAGGTTTTATATAAGTAAGCTAGAACCTACTAACCTAGAAACGCTACTATAGCGAAACTTCTACTATAAAATAGAAGAAGAAGATAAATTTAAAGTTAAAGATCTCTATAGATACTAAGAGATAGGACGAGAAGAATTTAGGGATAGATATTTCTACTAAGAATAGTTAGTAAAATAGAAAGGCTACCCTAACTTAGAGAATATATAGGAACTAGAAGCTAACCTCTAGAACTATAAAAACTACTAGAAAAAATAAGAAAGAAATATAGAAACTACCCCTATATAGGAGTAATAGGATGATAATATCTAGATAATAGATATATTTAAGAGATAATTTAGAAGAATAAGGATTAGACTTATAAGAGCTAGAAACTTAATTAGAAGAACTAATAGGAGAAGTAATACCCTCTATAGTAATATATTTATCTAATAATCCTAGCGTAGACTAGAGTATAGGTAACGTAGCTATACTAATTAAAAGGTTAAGATAGTTAAACGTTTAACGAGAATCAATTTACCCTCTAACTCTAATTCTAACGCAAGGTATAAGGCTTATAATAAGTACGCTCTTTAGTATATTATAGAATTTTCTTATTCTATAATAACTAGTTAATAACGACGGCTAGAAGCGCCTTATCTTTATTAACCTTTTTCTTATACTCTTTACGAGTCTTATTAAGAGACTCCTAGGATATACTAACGTAGGATGATTAAGGCGAGTATACTTAGTATACTTTAAATTAGTATTTAGTATAACGTAATAAGAAGATCTAGAAATAGAATACTTAAGATAAGGAGTTTCTATAGGGTAATTAGCTTTAAGGATTTTAGAGACTAGATAGAGCTTTCGCTTATAGGCTAATGAAGATATTATAGTAGGCTAACTTATAACTAGTACGGGGTACGCTACTTATAAGTTAGGACTAACCTAATTAGGAACTAAGGCCTAAGAGTAGACCTAACTAAAAGAGGGAGGATAGTATTATAACCTAGTTAGATTAGGAACTAGCGTAGGGTTACTATTAGGCGTACGTGTAGGATAAGGTAATAGTTATTATATAACTACTTTAATTAAAGCGCGTAAGATAAAGCGCGTAAAGTTAAGCGCTTAATATAAAGCGATTATATTAAAGCGATTAATATAAAGCGCCTCTAGTATATATATAATCGAGGATAATAAACCCCTAGGGCTTATTATATTCAACTTAAATAGTTATAGAGATAATATAGTTATTTAAGTTACTACTTCTACGCTCTATTATATCTAGTAAGACTGAATCCCGTTTACCTCACTTTATCTTTAAGAACTAACCTTACTCTATCGAAATACTACAGTATCTTAGTAGACTCTTAACACTAAAGTCTAGCTTCTATTAGAGGCTAATACCTTACCTAATATAATTTCTAATATCCTTAAAAGGGATATTAAATCTATTTATAATGCTATTCAAAGAATTAAAGCTAAAAGGGGTAAAAAGGAGATAGTTAAAGGAGTTATTAAGAAGAAGATAACTCTTAGAGAAAAAAGAGTTATTAAAAGAGATATATTATAGTCCCCTAAAAAGATTAATAAGAGATTAATAGTAGAAAATGATTTAGGAGTTAGTAAAAGGAGTTTATAAAGATTCTTTAAAGAGGAGAAAGTTACTACTAATAGAGCGACTAAAAAGCCGATTATTTTAGCTTTTTCAGCTAAATTAAGGGTTAAGTACGCTAAAGAGTAGCTTAAAAAGCTAGAAGAGAAGGAAATTAATCTAAAAAAGATTATATTTTTAGATAAAAGCTCTATACAAAGGGGGCACGGAGCTAGGTAGGAGTACTATCGAAAATTTGGTACTATAAAGGCTAGTAGGCAATTAGTTTCTGCAACTAATAAAAGTAAGTTTAAAAGATTTCCTAGTATACTATTTTATTCTATTTTTTATCTATTTTTTTTCTATTTAATTAGTTTTTTAATAGTAATAATACTAACTAAGTTATAGCTAGAGATATAACTATCTCAGTTTAGGGAGCTATTTGGATAGGAGGACGATCTTAATTAATCTTTATAAGGGACCCTATAAAGACTTCGGCTTTCGATAATAGAAGATATATCCGAGAGGTACTAAATCTAGTAGTTAAAAAGTATATAAAACGCGGTTAGTATTACTATCTCTTTTTACTCCTTTATCTATCTATATATATAACTATATATTAGTTATATTTCTAGATTATATACTAATTATCTATATAGGGTGGAAATATCAGCAAGATAACTATAAACTCTATAAAGCTAAAGCGGTTAAGGATTGGTTTAAAAGGAATAAAGTTAAGCTTTATCCTTACCCTGCCTATAGCCCGGATCTAAATCCTATTGAAAATATATAGAGTATACTTAAAGATAGGCTAAATAAACGCCCTAGAAAGAGCTTAGGAATAGGAGTTAATGAAAGGAGTATAACGCTCTTTAAAGAGGCTATAAAAGAGGAGTGGCTAGCTATAGCCTAGTTAGCTATAGATAACTGTATATTATCTCTCCCTCGGCGATATATAGTAGTAAAGATAGCTAAGGGTTATTAAACTAAGTATTAGCTTAGTTAAATATATAACTATGCTCCTAAACGCGTAAAAACTAGAAGTTTCTATATAATATAAACTAGTAGTACGATATATCTAAAAATCTAGTATATTATATTTATACTATAGTTAAATTATATATATAAAATATAGTAAAAAAGATACTCGAAATAAAAAGTAATAGCTCTCTAAAGTAGAAGAAAAAAAAAGCTATAACTTTAGAAAGAAATAGATCCTCTAAGTATACTTAATAATTAGAATCTAAAATTTTAAAAATAATAATATAGTTTTTCTCTTTAAAAATCTCTATCTCTTATATTTTTAGCTATTCTTTTCGTAAAGTTATAATTAGTTAAAAAAGGTTAAAAAATCGATTACTCTTTTTCGCTATCACCCCTCTATATAAGGAATAGAAGAGCTAAATTCTTAACTATACCCTATATTATAAGTAGTAGCTCTACTCTACTACACTAGACAACTAAAAAGGTATAAATAATTAATAACGTTAATTACTAGAGTAGAATAATATATATTATCGCACACACGCTTAGGCTACTTAGCTCTACTAAGTTCAGCTCCTTAGCCGAGTAAGCGTTACCTTATACCCTAACCTAGGTTTAATTTTATAGGTATACTTATAACTTCTATAATTTAAGTATTATAAAAAAACTTTATATTATAAAAGATTTTAGTTAGAAAAGTTCTTTAAAATAGTATACTAATTTCCTAATTTAGACTAGATTCAGCTAAGATATAGCTAAAATAAAAAAAGTTAGACTATACCTATTTACTAGCCTAGAAGGGAATAATCTATTAGGTCTAAAAGGCTCTATATAGACTATATATTTTATCTCTACTATAGTAGAAAGAGTTTATATTAATACTAAAGTCTCTTAGTTTTTAGGTAGTACTCTATAAGCTATACTATATAGTAAAAGATAGTATTATTATCTTCTTCTATATAGATAATATTATTATAGCTTATAATAAAAAGAAGACTAAAGAAGTAGAAAAGGTAATTAATTTCTTAAGAGAGAAGTATACTATTACTAGAAGAGTAGATCTCTAATAGTTCCTTAGTATAGAAATTATCTAGAAAAGAGAGTAATACCTTATCTAGCTCCTATAGACTATATATATTAATAAGATATATTAGCTTACTAATAAATAAGACGTCTACTATAATACTCTAATAGCTACTTCTAAGCTTTAGCCTTATACTAGCTTAGTAATACTATTTAAGATTAATAGGTACTAGTGAAAAATTAGCTTACTCCTATTTACTATAGTAACTACTAGACTAGATATAGTATTTATAATATTATAATTAGCTCGATTCTATATAAACCTAAATACTATATACTAAGAAGCTACTAACTAAGTACTTATATAGCTATTAAGTATAAGATAGAAAGTACTTTAATTAAGAGAAGGTAATTTACTTTAAGTAGCTAGTAATACCTCTTTTACTAATAATACCCTAGATAGAAAGAGCTCTTAAGAATATACTATTAAGCGATTTAATAGTTTTATTATTATTGGATTTGAGATAGGTTTTGATGGGTGCACAGTATGGGAACAAGGTGTGTGATAAAAGACTGTGATAAATGATGCAGCAAAATAATTGATTGATTGTCTGCAAACGCTCTCAATTGTTATCCATTCATGTTCTGCCCCTTCTATCTACTGCGCTTTCTACCAGTTTATATATCCATATCTGCGGAGCTTGTTGAGGTCTCTCAGTTCGGAGGGTGGAGATCCACTTATCTCTGTTGTGTGGTTGAGCCAGCTCAACGCAGTTATTCGATGGTACCGGTTCTGCGCAGCTCATCTATGACGCTATGAGCCATCGGATATTGGCTTCACTGGTCATGTTGGCCATGTTGGCCATGCCGGCTGTGATCTCAGGCATGGTCTCGGATAGTCTTGTGATGACGCCTTCTTTTTCTGGCAGTAGATGCCCGCAGTTGAGCTGGTGCGGCGCGGTTTGACTTGGCTCGCTTAGCTAGTGGCGCGCGTGCCTATCTCGATCGCTATCTCGATTACCTCGCGATCGTCATCTGATCTAACAATTATATAGAGAGTTAATAAATAAGATACTATTACTACCTTAATAATTAAAGCTAAATTACTAGCTTTACTCTAAGTAACTAAATAAGCTATCTTTATATTATAATTACTAAATAAGCTAAAGGTTAAACTACTAATAAGCTATATTACTATCTAGTATAATAATACCTAAATAATCTAGCTTATTACTAAAGATCTAGTAAAACTCTAAACTAAACTAAAATACGTTAATATTTATAACTATTAGCTAAGGTAAAAGGTATTAGCTAATTAAATTAAAGTAGCCTATACTCTATTAATAGAGATAACTACTAATAGGTTTACTAAAGTACTCTTAGAAAATAAGTAGAAAAGTTTCTTAATCTAACTTAAACTAGTAGAAGTATAGAAATACTAGATTATATATAAAGTACCTCTTAATAAAATCTAAACTTACTTAAATAATCTTATACTTATCTAATAAATTCTAGCTTACTAAAAGCTTATTAAGCTAAAGAAGTATATTAGATTTATAGGTAATTTAAAGTTAAACTTAATTATCTACTACTAAAAGAAAAAGTTATTATAAGACTATCTAAGACTATATCTAAGATTATAGCTAATATAGCTAGTATAGCTAGTATAGCTAATATAGCTAATATAGCTAGTATAGCTAATATAGCTAATATAGCTAATATAGCTAATATAGCTAATATAGCTAATATAGCTAATATAGCTAATATAGCTAATATAGCTAGTATAGCTAATATAGCTAATATAGCTAATATAACTAGTAAAGCTAATATCTAATAGTTTATAGTATTATAAATAAGCTATATAGAACTAGTACTATTAAATAACTATATTAAGCTAGCTTAACTATATAATAGAGATACTAGATCTCTACTATCTAAACTAAGAAATCTTAATAAGCTTAATAGAGATAGATATATAAATTAGTAAAAAGTATAGTAGATAGAAAAGAAGTAGAATATTAATAGATAATAATTAAAAGCTTTAAATTAATTAATTATTTACTATATTATTTATTATAATCTTTTATTCTATACTTTATTCCTATATTATATATCTATTAAACTAACTCTTAAATCTAATAATAGTATAAGGAGTTTATTTTAGGATATACTATATAATAGGCTAAATCTAGATTACTTACTATCTTTAATATTAATCTTAAAGTTATATTTCTATCTCTTAGGTAGCTAATTTTCTTTATATTATAAGAAGGCTTTAATTAAATTATAGTACTTTATAGGTACCTTTATTAGTAGGTTAGTATAGACCTTTAAAGTAAGAGCCTTATTAATATTAGTAATTAATACTATAAATATCTTATAGCTATACTTCTATACTATATATATAAGTAGGATAGCTCTAATATAGTATATATCTAAGCTAAACTAAGATATAAGATTTAGCTCCTCTCTTTTAGCTTTTAGAATATCTAGAGATTCTCTATTTAGTTCTATCTTTAGTTCTTATAGCTAATACTTTATCTTTAGTAACTAGTAGTTATATTTATATTAGATAGTTAAGCTTATATAATAAGGTATATTAGAATAATATTATATATTAGGATAATAAGATATAATATATTCTACTATTAAGCTTACTACTTTTTCTTAGTATTATAAATACTATAACTTTAAAGATAAGTAATAAATTTTACCTAGTACTTTCTACTACTATAATACTATTATCTAATTTAAAAGTCTTTTCTTTATCTTTTTAGTATATTTATATAGTATATCTAGTCTTCTTATAATTCCTATAGTATTTATAAGAGAGTAGGAGGAGATAGTACTTAATTATCTCTTAATTTCCTCCTTTTCTTTCCTTTTACTTTCTTTCTTTTACTCTTCCTTCTCCTTTCGGCCTAGTATAGAGGCTAGTCCTAAAGGGGCTTAGTATAAGGTACTAAGAAATATATATATAGAAGAGTTAAACTTCTTCTCTTAGTTAGCTCTTTATCTACTATTTATATCCTTTTTAATTAATAAGTTATTATATCTCTTAAAGTAATCTTATATAAAGTCTACCTTATATAATAGTAGATTATAGTATTTTTTTACTCTCCTTAAACTTCTTTACTACCTAGGTTACTATAGGTAGTCTTTTACCTATACTAGGATATTACTAGATTACTTTATATTTACTACCTCTTAATTAAGTACTAGCCTTTTAATTATAAGCTAATTAGACTAGGAATTAGATCCTATCTCTCTATATACTATAGAGATAGCCTTTTATATTTACTATTAAGTAGTTCTAGGTAAGAATAGTATAATTTCTAAAGTAAGTACTTAATTAAAGAAATTAAGCTACTAAAGAATATAATCTAGTTATATTATATAAGTAGTAGGAAAGGTATACCTTACCTATCTATATAGATTATAGTATTAATTTACTTTACTAAGAGGACTTTTAAGTAGTAGTACTACTTTCTTTTTAGTATAATTTCTAGAGTAAGTACTTTATTAAATAAATTAAGTTATTAAAGAATATATATAATATATTAAATAGGTAGTAGGAATAGTTTTTCTTACCTATTTATATAAATTATAGTATTAATTTACTTTACTAGGATATATCCTAAGTAGTAGTACCTTCTTTTATCTTAATTTAGTATTATATAAATTATTAGTACCTAATTTACTTTACTAGGTATTAGTTTAAGTAGTAGGTACTACTTAATTTAACTTTTACTTACTATATATACTTTAGTAGTTTTCCTACTAGAAAATAATATAAGTAAATAATAGAAAACTTTTACCTACTATATATACTTTAGTATTTTCCTACTAGTAAATAATACTATAAATTAGGAATTTTTATTCTTTCTACTACTCTATTAGCTTAACTTCCTAAAAATTTAACTCTACTTAAATTCTATCTTCTTTATATATATACTATTTAATACTTATATAATAAAGACCTATACTAAATAGTACTCTCTATTCTAAATAAGAAAGGCTATAGCTATATCTTAGATACTAAAAGAACTTATAATATCTACTTAAAGTTAGCTTCTCTAGTTAAGAAATCTTAAAGCTAAATAACTATAGATTCTAAGAGCTTTAAATCTATTAGTAGTCCTACTCTAAAAAAGTTCCCCTCTTATAATATAGTATTTCTATAAGCTTATAAGAATATAAGAATATAAGAGATAATTGTATATTATTATAAGATATCTAAGGTATAAGATATATAGTAATAATAGAGTCTAGATCTTAGGAGGAGACCTCTTACTAAGGGTAACTCTTAGTAAGAGATATACTAGAGGAATATCTCGAGATCCTAGAGATACCTAGGCTCCTATAGGTTACCTAGGTTTATATACCCCCTTTAGTTTAAAGGTAGCTAAGAACTAATAATTAAGGTATAGAGATAATTAAACTACCTCTAGGCGTATATATAATTAAGAGCTAGTTACTAGGTTTTAACTAGAGTATATTAAGCCTTATTAAAAACCTAGTAGGAAAAGAGTACTACTAGTAATTAGTATTTTTAAGTATTAATAGTTTAAGGGAGAAGAGTAGTAGTCTATAATTAATTAGTAAGTATACTAGTATATAGAGAGGTACTAGTTAATTAAGGTACTAGTAATCTAGTCTTATTACCTAAAGTTAGTATTACTTAAGTAGTTATACTAGGAAGAGTAGTATCTAGACTTAAAGGTTATACTAGGAAGAGTAGTATCTAGACTTACTTACTAGAAATAGTATCTAGACTTTTACTAGTAGACTTCGCCTTAGAATTTAGTATATATAATACTAGGTTATAGTATACTAGAAAGTAACTCCTAGGACTCCTAGCTACTACTACTAATAGTCTATAAGGATAGGGTATTATTAGTCTAATAGAATATCTTCTAGAGTAGAACTAATAATTTAGGTATAAGGACTTTATAATTACTATATAGTAGACTTTTTAAAGGTACTAAGGACTAAGCTTTTTAAGAGTTATACTACTAGGAATTACTTATCTAGGCTTTTTAAGTACTTATTAGGAATTACTTATCTAGGCTTTTAAGTAGTTTAAGTACTAAAAGTAGAGTAGTAGGTTATATATAATTAGTAGGGTTAATTATTATCTAATATCTAATCTCCTAGGTCTACTTCTATATTATTTAATTAGTTTAACTAATCCTTTATTCGCGTTTAAATATAAGTTAAGATTTATATATATTAAGCTAAGTTTTCCTACTCTATAACTTTCTTTACTTTCTTCTTATCTAGCTTAAAGTTCTTATCTTAGAGAAAGGTATAGATATATAGGTATAATCCCTAGAACTTATTATATAACTCTTTATCCCTATAAGGGTAAGGAGTTTTCTATATCTTTAAAAAGAATCTCTTATATAAGCTTAATAGAGTATTTAAGTTATTTAAGTTATATAGAGACTAATCTCTATTTAGAGTAGTTATAAAAGCTAAGTTATTAACTCTAGTAGGCTCTAGGTATAAGAAGCTAGCTTAGAGGAAGTTAGAAATAAGACCTTTAATAGTAACCTTATCTAGGATTACTAGTACTTAGGTTAAAGTTAGATTAAGGATATTACTAAGTATAGTAGAGCTAGTAGCGCTAGTATAAGTACTAAGTTATACTTTAGTATACTTTTATTTAGCTTTCTTAATATTAATAGCTAAGATAGACGCGTAACTACTATTAATTTAATTAAAGGTAATTAATAGGTCTCTCTATAGGAGAAAGTCTTAAACGTCTAGGATCTAGTAAAGTACTACCTTATTAAAAGCTAATAAGAAGTTATTATACTAGTCCTTAATACTAGAGTAATTAGGCTTATATTTACTTATCTTAAGATAGGCTAAATATACTTCTACCTTCTTTTTAACTAATAACTAATTAAAAAGCTTATATAGGACTTTAATTTATACTATAATAGTTAAGTAAGGTTTTAAGATAAGAAAGAGTCTAATATCTATTATTTTAGTAATATAGGCTTTAAGCTTACTTATCTTTTCTTAAATAGTATAAAATTCTTTACGCTTTTCTTTCTATACTATAATTAAGCTAGTATTATTATTAGTTAGTTTATTAGGAGGCTTAATAAGCTTCTTTAAGTTAGTAGATTCTAGATTAATATAGTTCTAGATACTCTAGGTACGTATATAATACTTAAGAATATTAAACTAGTTATTAAAGTTATTCTTACTAGATAAGATAGATTTTTTAGTAATAACCTTTAAGTAGGAAGGTATTATAGATAGATAGGTATAATATTATTTTATAAATAAGTATAGATTAGGCTAAGCTTATAACTATAAGCTTATAGGAATATAAGAATATAAGAGATAATTATATATTATTATAAGGTATCTAAGGTATAAGATATATAGTAATAATAGAGTCTAGGTCCTAAGAGGAGACCTCTTACTAAGGGTAACTCTTAGTAAGAGATATACTAGAGGAATATCTCGAGATCCTAGAGATACCCGAGCTCCTATAGGTTACCTAGGTTTATAATTTCTATAGTAGATTAGCTTTCCTAAGCCTTCTAATATACTAGCTATAAAGCTACCTACTACTCTAAGTGCTTTTCTAAATACCTTACTTATTAAACTTAATTTAATATATTTAGATTACTTATTATTATATTTAGAATTTAGAATTCTAGAGATATAGTTTAGTTAATAAAGTTTAACTAAGTATCTATAAGGACTTTAGCTATTTTTAACTAGTTAGACTTATTTTATATCTTATAAACTCTATAGATACTATTTATAGTTAAAGCTAAAGTACCTAACTTAAGTTAACTAAGATAAACGAAGAACTATAAGCTTTAAAGGATAAGATTTAATAGGCTATAAAACTTTTATAATAGGTAAATAAAGAAAATAAAGCTCTCTTAGCTAATAATAAAACTCTCTTAGACTAGATATATATAAATAACTTAGCTTATAATAAATTAATTTAATAATATTATAATATTAGTACTTATACTATAGACCTTTATAAGTAATTAATAGATATAATAAATAAATTCTATATACTCTAAGCTAGATTAATTATTATAGAAGATATAAAGGCTACTAATAGCTAAGTTAATAGGCCTACTAGCTATACTATCCTAATAAAGTTTAATTTATCTATACTCTTAGTTAAAGAAATAGAATAATATAATTATACTATACTTCTCTAAGACCTAAACTACTTAAACTTAGATAAATTTAAAACTTCTTAACTTACTCTTAGATATTATATTTTTAATAGTAAAGAAATTAACCTTACTATATTTATAACTAATATATAGGAGGTATACTCTAATCTTTTTTAATATAAAAATAAAGAAGACTAAGTAGTTAGACTCTTATAATTTTTAGGATCTAGTAAGTATAGAGATATCTAATCTTTTATCTAGAGTATAACTAATTACTTTATAGCTAATAGAAAAAAGTATAAAGATTCTTAAGTCTAAGCTAATATAATTATATATACTTACTTTAGTACTACTTATAACTACCTAACTATACCTAATAGAGTTACTTATTTCTATAATAAAGAATTTATATACTTTTATACCCTATATAACTATTTAGAAACTAGGATTATATAGATAATACTAAATTATACTTTTATACTCTTACTATACTATACTTTAGCTTATAAATCTTAGAATACCTAATAGCTTAAATTATATAAGCTTTCTTCCTATTTAAATTTAATAAGCTTATATAGGAACTAGGTTAGAAAGCTTAAGTATATAACTTATATCTTTAAGAAAAGCTTTCTAATTAGCTTTAGTCTATAATAGATACTATCTCTAGTATTTACTAAATAACTACTTAATTCTATTAGATAATTAGCCGTAGTTAGAATAGGGTTAATAATACTAACTTAGATACTACCTCTAGTTAAATAGATATAGATTATTACCTAAGAACTACTACCTAAGATATAGAACCTTAGGCTTTAGTAATACTATTTATACCTTTACTACTCTATCTAATAGTAATAAGTAGCTATCTTTATAACTAAGTAGTACTTTTAAGAGTAAATTTCCTTCTAATTAAATTATATCTAAGATAAAATCTAATAAGCTTAAAGATTAGTCTTTAACCTACTACTTATATAGAAAGCTTAGTTATAGAAAGATAGACTACTTAGAGGTACTACCTTTTCTAGCTACTAAAAAAGATAGTAAAGCTATTAATAGATAATTTACTATAAACTACTATATAGTAGTCTAAGACTTCTTAGAAATAGACTCTAATTAGGAAGTAGTAGATAATATCTATAAGTATAATTTAGAAGATTAATCTAATACCTACTCTAATTTAAGAGAAGATCTACCTTAGGTATAGAGTTACTACTTAAGGCTCTTAAATTATAAAAAGTATAATTTACTACTAAAGTTTAGTAGCTAGTACTACTATAACCTAGACGCTAGCTTATAGAATATAAACTATCTAGTCTAAGTATAATAGCTTTAGCCTTAATAATACCTTACTAAGTTAGTTTATATTTAATAGCTTTATAGATAAGGAAATTAATACCTTATATATTACCTAAACCCTAGTAGATAATAGAGCTAATACTAACTTTTTTATATACTAGTTTATTTATAAATTTAGAAAATTATAACTAATCTAGCTTATAATACCTATAGTTTATAAGGGTATAATAGCTCTCTAATAGAAACTATAACTTATAAGTAGAATTCTACCTATAAGTAGATATATATATAGAATATATATTAGCCTACTTAGTAAAAGTAGTAGGCTAGTTTAATTTTATTTTAAGCTACTTATAGTAAAGAGTCTATACTATATTCTCTAACTATTAAAAAGAGATACTTTCTTTCTTAAATAAATATTACTAGAAGTATTATTAGATAACTAATTATACTTCTTTAGTAGTATATAATAGAGTATCTAGATATAAATCTAATATAACTTAAGAAGAGCTAGTACTTAACCTAAAGTCTACCTCTATAAGACTCCTAATAGGTATTTTAGTAGATATAGGATAGAGACCTATAAAAGGCTACTTAAGAATAAACTAATACTTAATTTTTAGTTAATATTATTACTATTAGTTTCTATACGCTTTAAGCTTATATAAAGTAACTAGGCTTAATTATATAAGTCTTAGTCTTTAATAAGTATAAACTTAAAGTAGTTAACTATAAGGTAGCTTCTAATAAAAACTATATATAATTCTATAACTAACTAAAAGCTAGAACTTAGTAATATACTAAGCCTAGAACTATATAAATTATATATAGACTTACTACTTTACTTTAATAAAGCTACTATAGAGTATCTCCTAGACTATAGACTATATAATCTAGAGATTACTTATAAGCTAAAAGCTAAGATTTCTAATATAAAGCTATACCTATTTTTAAGAAAATAAGATAAAGTAATTAATAAATACCTTTAGGATATAGAAGATATAGGTTTATTAGTAAAGTAAGCTTCTTAGCTTAGAATAATCTACTTATTATAGTTAAACTAGATAGTAGACTCTAGTATATATTAATTATTAAGAACTTAATAAAGCTATAATTAAGGACTACTACTTATACCTTTCTTCTATAAAATAATATCCTACTTAAATAAAGCTAAGATATTCTCTAAATTTAATATTATTTATACCTTCTATTAACTATATATAGCCTTAAATTTAGAATAGCTTATAGTATTTATTACGCGCTATAGTACCTATATATATAAAGTTATACTCTTTAGGCTTACTAATATACTAGCTACCTTTAGTATACTATAAATTTAGCCCTACTAGAATATTTAGATATATTTACTACTACTTACTTTAATAATATTTTAGTATAACGTGGTTTATAAGCGAGCGCCCTACCTAAGTAAGCGCCCTACTAAATATAAAGTAATAGTTTCTAACTTTAATAGCTAATAACTCTACGAATACTAAAGGTATTAAGCTAATTTTTGATTGTAGTTAAGGAGCTAAGTAAGGGCTTTTATAATAATCAAAAATTAATATAATAGCTTACGTAATCGTAGAGATATAATAGCGCGAAGTTAAAGAGCCTCGCTTAGCCTCTAATCCCTACTTCAAGTATCTAGGCTTTATAATAAATTTTATATCTCTAATATATTATTCTTTATAATATAAATAAGCTAAAATATAGATTTTAAGGCGTGTAGCCTAGTATTAGAGAAGATATAAAAGCTAGAGCTAGCTTAATTAGAAATTTATATTATAGTATATAATAAGCTATAGCTATAATTTATAATAATAATACTTTTATATACTACTTAGGTATATATAATATAACTTATAAAAAATTTAAACTAAGAATATAATTCTAATCTAAGCCTATATTAATTAATATAGTATACTTTTAGTATATTTTCGATATAGTCTATCTACTTAGGTAGTCCGCTTACTTATAAACTATATTATAGATCCTTTTTTTAAATAGTAAAATTATAATTTATATTATTTAGAATACTCTATTATCTTTATTAGAACTAGTTTTAAGATTAAGATAGTTTTATAGCTATAAGAATTTATAGCTTTTATACCTTCGTTAATACTAGGCTATATACCTTAAAATCTATATCTTAGCTTATTTATATTATAAAGAATAATATATTAGAGATATAAAATTTATTACGAAGCCTAGATACTTGAAGTAGGGATTAGAGGCTAAGCGAGGCTCTTTAACTTCGCGCTATTATATCTCTACGATTACGTAAGCTATTATATTAATTTTTGATTATTATAAAAGCCCTTACTTAGCTCCTTAACTACAATCAAAAATTAGCTTAATACCTTTAGTATTCGTAGAGTTATTAGCTATTAAAGTTAGAAACTATTACTTTATATTTAGTAGGGCGCTTACTTAGGTAGGGTGCTTACTTGTAAACCACGTTACTTAAATTTAGTAAAAGAATATAAAAAATATATTTAAGTAGTTCTTACCTATCTTAAAGAATAAGGATTCTATATTAACTTTAAGAAGTTAAGCTTTTATTAAACTTCTATTTACTTTCTAGATATAGTTATTATAGATAAAGGAATAGCTATAGATTCTACTAAAGTTTAAGCTATTTAGAAGTAGAAGATACTAAAGACTACTAAGGAAGTCCTTATATTCTTAGACTATACTAGATTTCTCTAGTACTTTATTAAAGATTACTTAAGTATAGCCCTTCTACTTACTAAACTAATTAAATCTAAGATAATTACTAGGCTATTAAAAAAGGATAGGCTACTTCTTTAGAAAACCTAGTATAAGCCTATTACTATAGTATAGAAATATATTAATACTTTTTATAACCTTAAAGCTATATTTATAATAGGAGTAGTACTTCTCTATTTTAATCTAGATAAGCTAATTTATATCTATATAGATACTTTAGGATAGGCCTCTAGTAGAGTACTTAAATAATTAAATATAGAAGGTATCTAATAGCTAATAGGCTTCTTCTTAAAAAAGTATACTCTAGTAGAATATAATTATAATATTTATAATCTAGAACTTATAGCTATTATATAGGCTTTTAAAGAATAGGAACCTAAGCTTATAGGTAGCTTATATATAGTTAATATTATTATAAACTACTATAATTTAGAAATATTTATAACTATAAAAAAGCTTAACTATAGATAGGTCTACTAGTTACTTTTTCTCTCCTAATTTAACTTTTAAATTAAGTATATACTAAGAGAAATAAATATTATTACTAATATCTTAAGTTAGAGGCCTTAAGATATACCTACTAATAAAGAAGACCTAAGACTTATAGAGATCTACTAGATTATTCTTATACTAAGGATATTTACTCTTAGTATAAAGCTAGTACTAAATATAGTAATTTAAGCCTTAACTCTTAGAGATTCTAGTAATCTAGACTAATTTATACTAGAATAAATCGAATTAGTTAAAGTCTACTTTTACTCTATATTAAAAATAAAGTAATAGCTAGTAGACTTATTAAATAAACTTTCTACTTTAAATAATAGTATAGTAGACCCTAATCTCCTTATATATACCTTAGATCTATAACCTACTAAAGAGCTCCTAAATATAGCCTATATAAACTATCTAATTACTAAAGTAGCTTTTACTACTATTAATAGTAAAGATACTAAACTTTCTAAGAAATTTTATAAAGCTAGCTATTTTTTTATATAGTCTAATATTAGCTCTACTAGATCTAACTAAAATAGGTACTTTTAGATTAATAAGACTTAGCTATATATCTCTCTAGATACCTAACTTTACTAATAAATCTTTAACCTATACTATAATTATTAATTAGTAGGATATAAAGGTTTTTATACTATACTATATCTTATATATAAGTATTACTACTAGCTAAAGATACCTTAGTCTATTAAAGCCTTTTATAATACTTATACTACTTACTATTATACTAAGAGCCTTAGGAATAAGAAATATAGTTACTTTTACTTTATACTAATTCTATATATATAGAGGGGTGTAAAAAATAAAGTGTAATTTTTTTTTAATCTTTTTTAAAATACTATATCTAAACGACTATATAAGCTAGAAATAAAATAAAATATTAGTTTTATAGAGAAAAGGGTAAATTTTAATATTCTAATAAAAAAGTTATAATATTATATAATCTATATTATTATATTTAGAGTTAAAGTAGGGGTATTTTTTTCTATAATTTTTAAAGTAGTACAACTATTTAATTAGTATTTAAAAAAGTCTAATTTTTTTACTAAGACTAATTCAGTTAGTAAAGATTATATAATTAAATTTATAATATAGATTACTTACCTAAGTAATTTTTTAAGGTTAGAGGAAAAAAATAAAAAAAATAGATTAATAGTTAGCTTACGTAATCAATTACTAAAATATTAGTCTAGGGCCTATAAATTAATATCTTTTTAAATTTTTACTTTTACTCTTCTAAATCCTTTAAAATAGTACTAAATCTCTCGAAACTCGAATCGAATGTCTAGCTTCTATTAGAAGCTAATACCTCCCTAATAAGATAGCTACTATCTTAAAAAAAAATATTAAAGTAATATATAGTACTATTTATAGAATTAAGAAGAAAAAAGCTATAAAAGTAGAAGATATAAAAAGAAATAAAGGAAGACCTACTAGGGTTTCTAAAAGAGAAAAAAGAGTTATTATAAAAGATATAATTTAAAGCCCTAAGAAGATAAATAAGAGATTAATACTAGAAAATAATCTTAGTATTAGTATAAGAAAGTTATAATACTTTTTAAAAGAGGAGGGAGTTACTACTAATATAGCTACTAAAAAGCCTTTAATTTTAGTTAATTCAACTAAATTAAGACTTAAGTACGCTAAAGAGTAATTAAAGTTAGTAGAAAAAAAAGGATTTAGTCTAGAAAAGATTATATTTTCAGATGAAAGTTCTATACAAAGAGGGCACGGAGCTAGATAAGAGTACTATAGAAAAGTTGGAAAAATAAAGGCCGGACGCTAATTAGTCTCTACAACTAATAAAAGTAAGTTTAAAAAAATTCCTAGTAGGCTATTTTATTCTATATTTTATAACGAATTTTTCTATTTAATTAGTTTTTTAATAGCTATAATACTAACTAAGCTATAGCTAGAGATATAACTATCTTAGTTTAGGGATCTATTTAGATAGGAGGACGATCTCAATTAATCTTTATAAGGGACCCTATAAAGACTTCAACTTTCGATAATAGAAGATATATCCGAGAGGTACTAAATCCGGTAGTTAAAAAGTATATAAAACGCGGTTAGTATTACTACTCCTTTTTACTCCTTTATCTATCTATATATATAACTATATATATATATATATATATTAGTTATATTTCTAGTTTATATATTAATTATCTATTTAGGATGGAGATTTCAATAAGATAACTATAAAATCTATAAAACTAACGCCGTTAAGAGTTGGTTTAAAAGAAATAGAGTTAAGCTCTATCCTTACCCTACCTATAGCCTAGATTTAAATCCAATTGAAAATGTGTAGAGTTTACTTAAAGATAGGCTAAATAAACGGCCTAGAAAGAGTTTAGGTATAGGGATTAATTTAAAGAGTATAGAAGCTTTTAGGCTTACTATAATAGAAGAGTGGAACGCTATAAGCTAGCAGGCTATAGATAATTGTATACTATCCTTACCTAGAAGGTAGGAGGCCGTTAAAATAGCTAAGGGCTATTAAACTAAATATTAGTCCTATCTAATATATATTTATTAACTAAACTCTAAAAAAACCGGGTTTCTTTATAAATATTTAAGTAGTAATACAATATATCTATAAAGCTAATATATAATAGGCTTTATATAGATAATTAATATATATAAAATATAGAGAAAAGATACTTAAAATAAAAAGTTATAAACCTTTAAATATAGCTTAAAAAGATATACCTATTTTAGTAAACTACTATAGCTAAGATATACTTACTAAGCTATAGAATTTTATTTAACCTAAAAGAGTAAGCTTTTCTCTTTAAAAATATCTATTTTTTATAGTTATAGCTCTTATATTAAGGAAGTTATAAAACTTTAAAAAAGATTAAAAAAAAGATTATACTTTATTTTTTACACCCCTCTATATATAGTACTAATAGGTATAGTAAATTATATCTTTTATCCTATATACTACTAATATCTTTTCTAGTAGTAGTAGTAATAATACTACTATAGTAGCTAATAAGTTACTAGGTAATTTAGCTATATATTAAGTAGATAGGTATATACTAGTAATACTACCTACTAAGTAGATAGCTAATTACTATTTATTAGTATCTATTTATAGACTTTCTTTATAGCGCGAAAGTATATAGTAAGCTTAGTATAATATTATATAGGGGTTAAGTATAAACTCTTAGATCTATATATATATTTAAGGTTATTCTTCTATATATAATCGATCTATAATCTATATAGGGAACTATATATATAGCTATAGGCCTATATATCTAGTTACTCCTTTACTAGAAGCTCCTACTATATATACTCTATAGTATTAATAGCTAGAGCTATTATATATAGATACTAGTAACTTTTTCTTTTTATACCTTTATAGTTAGTATCTAGTACTTATCCTTTTCTATATATTCCTATTAATTTATTCTTATCTTTCTTAAATATTTCTCTTTCCTCTTAATTCCTCCTATCTAATTTATTTCTCCTTTACTTATTAGTATCTTCTCTATATAGTCTATTATTCCTAGTACTAGTATACTAGGGATTAGTTATATATAGAATCTAGAGAGAAATAGTAGTTTAGCTAGAATTACTTATAGAGTAGAGTATTATTATTTTATTTATATAGTAGATCTCTTAGGTTTTTAGATCTCTAGTTAGTTCCTTCTATTAGAATATACTATATAATTAGTAGTTTCTATACCCTAATAGTTCCTTCCTATTTACTATATATAATATTATATAGTATTACTATAATATTATCGCGTTATATATAGAAGTTAGGAGTATATATTTAGGTTACCCCCTCTAGTTTAATACTCTTTTCTTTCCTCCTTTAACTACTACTACTACTTCTATACGTAATTATTACTCTTCCTTATCTCTTCTTAGTAGAAGAGATACCTTCTTCTTTATATAGTACTAACTTATAATAGATAGTACTAGTACTAGTACTAGTACTATAATTATAACTATAATATAACTATAACTATAGCTATAGTAGTAATAATACTAATAATACTAATAATAATACTACTACTACTATACCCTATATAATAGTAATTTCTAGTAACTTTTTCTTTTCTAGGTCTATATAGTACTAATAGGTATAGTAGAAGATATCTCTTATACTATCTACTACTACTACCTCCTCTTCTACTACTACTACTATTATTACTAAGATATTTAGGGCGCTTTCTATATACTAGATAAGTAGCTAGATATTAGTAGTTCTATCTACTAGGTAGCTAAATACTTACTACTTTATATAGGCTTTCTATATTAATATAGATATTTAAACTCTATATAATAGGTTTTACTAATTTATTAGTAGGATAAGAAGAGAGCTCTAGTAGCTATACTATTATATAATATTATAGTCTCTCTACCTTTAGGGATAACCTATATCTATAGGTTATAAAGACCTTTAGTAAGAGGAGTATTTCTATATATTACTTATCTAGAGCTAGGATTAGTTAAGGCTACTTTATATAGTTATTAATATAGTAGTTTAATAGGCCTTTACTCTTTCTTAAGTACTATATAGTTTCTAGTTTTTAGAGAGAAGCTTATAGCTCCTATATCTAGTAGAGCTATAGCTTATACTACTAGTACTATATATAAGAATCCTCTAAGAAGGAGTAGAAGTAGAAGAAAGAGGATTTCTTTTTTTCTTTTCTTTTTTTTTCTTTATTTTTCCTTTCTTCTAATATTTTATCTTTATATATTAGTTAGATTTCCTTTATTTTTCCTTTTTCTTTTATAATATCTAATATATAATTACTCTCTCCCTATTCTATATATTTTATAATTATATATAATATAAAAATAAGTAAAAAGAAAGTAGATTTAATAAAGAAGATATAGTTAGTATATTATATATAGTACCTTATACTAGTAGAGATTTTTCTTTAGTATATATAGGTTTAAGTTAGTTAATAAACGCCTCTACTTTAATATTAAGTATATTAGTTAAGATAAGTCTCTTAATTACTAAATTTAGTATTTTCTTTATATATATATTACCTAGGTTATCTTTACTATTAATCTATCTAACTTCTATAATTTTCCTATTCTTATATAATTCCTAAAAAGATATAATATTAATTATAAGTCTCTTCTTATTTATTATACTAAGTTTTATAAAGTAATTATATAGGGACTTTAAGTCTAAGTATACTACTACTAGAACCTAAGGTAATTAGAGTATTTATATAATCTATTATAATATTATACTAATAGTAATAGTATTATTAAAGCTATTTACTATTCTATATAGCTTACTTATAAGAATAGTCCTTATAACTCTCTTATATATAATAGAATTCTAGTATATAATATTACTATAGATTTTAAAGTTATACCTATCCTTTATATAGCGCTCTATTACTAGGATAATAATAAATCTAATCTAGGAGCTAAGGTCCTTATTATTTATAAATAATCTATCTATAAAGATAAATAGTTTTATATAGGCTAGCTATAGTAGAATAAATATTAGGCCTCTTTCTAGGTTATTAATTTACTATTAAAGTTATATATTAAAGGTATTAATATCCTCTATAGATAGTACTATTATCTATATAGCTACTAATAGGTTAAATACTACCTCTAGTTAGTATACTAATATAATATATAGAGGGGTAATAGTAAAAAGGAGTAATCGAATTTTTAATATTTTTTAACGTATTATAACTTAACGAAAAAAATAGCTAAAAATATAAGAGATAGAGATTTTTAAAGAGAAAAACTATAATATTCTTTTTAAGATTTTAGATTCTAATTATTAAGTATATATAGGACCTCTATTTCTTTCTAAAGTTAGGGTTTCTTTTCTTCTACTTTAGAGAGCTACTACTTTTTATTTTCAGTATCTTTTTAGCTATATTTTATATATATAATATAGTTATAGTATAACTATAATATACTAGACTTTTAGCTATATCGTATTACTAGTTTATATTATATAGAAACTTTTAGTTTTTATACGGTTAGGAGTATAATTATATATTTAACTAGGCTAATACTTAGTTTAATAACCCTTAGCTATCTTTACTACTATATATCGCCGAGGGAGAGATAATATATAGTTATCTATAGCTAACTAGGCTATAGCTAGCTACTCCTCCTTTATCGCCTCCTTAAAGACCTTTATACTCCTTTCGTTAACTCTAATCCCTAAGCTCTTTCTAGGGCGTTTATTTAGCCTATCTTTAAGTATACTCTATATATTTTCAATAGGATTTAGATCTAGACTATAGGCAGAGTAAGGACAAAGCTTAACTTTATTCCTTTTAAACTAATTCTTAACCGGCTTAGCTTTATAGAGTTTATAGTTATCTTACTGAAATTTCCACCCTATATAGATAATTAGTATATAATCTAGAAATATAGCTAATATATATATATATATAATAGAGTAAAATAGAGATAAGTTACTTACCGCGTTTTATATACTTTTTAAGTACTAGATTAAGTATCTCTTGTATATATCTTCTATTATTAAAAGGTATAGAAGATATTAGGTCTCTTATAAAGATTAATTCAGATCTTCCTCCTATCTAAATAGCTCCCTAAACCGAGATAGTAATATCTCTAGCTATAATTTAATTAGTATTATAGCTATTGAAAAACTAGTTTAATAGAAAAATTCGCTATAAAATATAGAATAAAATAGCCTACTAGGATTTTTTTTAAACTTACTTTTATTAGTTATAGAAACTAATTACCTTCTAGCCTTTATAGAGCTAAATTTTCGATAGTACTCCTACCTAACTCCGTGCCCCCTTTATATAGAGCTTTCGTCTGAAAATATAATCTTTTTAAGATTAATTTCCTTCTCTTCTAGCTTCTTAAGCTACTCTTTAGCGTATTTAACTCTTAGTTTAGCTAATTTAGCCGAAATAATAGCCTTTTTACTAGCTATATTAGTAGTAACTCCCTCCTCTTTAAGTACTCTTTATAAACTCCTTTTACTAACTTCTAAATTATTTTCTATTGTTAATCTCTTATTAATCTTTTTAGGGGACCGAATTATATCTCTTTTAATAACTCTTTTTTACCTAAGAGTTACCTTCTTTTTAATTACTCCTTTATCTACCTCCTTTTTACTACTTTTAGCTTTAATCCTTTTTATAGTATTATAAATAGATTTAATATCCTTTTTAAGGATATTACTAATTATATTAGGTAGAGTATTAGCTTCTAATAGAAGCTAAACTTAAGATTCGAATTTTAAAAGATTTTTAGCTATTTCGAAGAATATAGAAGGTAAGAAGGAAAACTAAAAAAAGCTTCTTACTTATAGACTATAGACTAATATTTTAGTAATATATTACGTAAGCTTAATATTTTTTAAATTTTACTTTTTTTTTAATTAAATATAAAAATATAACTAACTAAGTAATATATAGTAAAAATTTACTTATATAATCTTTTCTAGCCTAACTAGGTATAGTTAAAAATTTAGACATTTTTATACTTAAATTAAAAAGTTATACAACTTTAAAAATAACCTAAAAAAACCTACCTAGTTTAATAATAAATTACGTAATATATATTAACTTTTATATAAATATTATATACTAAAATAAAAGAAGAGATCTTTAGCTATAAAACTAGCTATTTCTTATATTTTTAATAATTTTTTTTATAGAGTTATAATACGTTAAAAAACGTTAAAAAATCGATTACTCCTTTTCGCTATTACCCCTCTATATATACTCCTAGCTCTCTATATAATATACTATTAAGTAGTATCTTATACTATTAGGTCTATTATATAAAGGTTACTAGTTTATCCTTTCTATATAAGTTTAATCTTATCTTATACTATTATTATTCTTTTTCTATTAAATTTAATATATTAGTCTTTAGATAGGATTATCTTTAGTTTTATATAGAACTTTACTTTATCTAGTTCCTCTTATTCTTTCTATATAAAGGCTAGAGTAATAATACTAATTATATTATCTATTTATAGACTAGTAATCCTAAATATACTTTATCTCTTATCTATAATTAATAGATATAGGTTATATAATAAAGTTCTTATTCTTAGTTTATTCTTATAATAGTTATAATAGGTCTTAAACTAATATAAGCTTAATTCTACTATACTATATAGTAGTTATATAATATATAGGATTATATTTAGTAGGAATAAGTTCTATAGTTCTTTTAGGAGTTTTATATATAGTATATAGAGAAGTTTATCCTTTAATTATATATAGGCTTAAGTAATATCCTAAAGCTTATAGTATATTCTATATATAGCTATTAGTAATATACCTATTACTAGTATTAGTCTCTAACTTATCTACTAGATTATTAGAGACTAAGTAAGGATTTTCTCTTTACTAGTATCTAAGTAGCCTATAAGTACTAGCCTAGATTTCTTATATAGTTATATTATCTTTTCTTTAATCTCTTATATAAGTTAGAAGTTAAAGATCCTACTATAGTACTTATTTTTATTAAAGTAGAGGATTTTAAATATACTATTAGAAATAAGTATATCTATCTCTATATAATTAGATTCTTTAAAGGATACTCCTAGTATTATTATTACTCCTTCTTCGCGTAGTTTAACTACTAACTTATAGTTATTCTTCTCCTTCTAGATAAGGAATAACTATATATATTACTATATATACTTCTTAGGTCTTTCTCTTTTCCTAGATTATAGTTACTTAGCTTATATATATAGTACCTTAGTATTTCTATATAGTCTATTTCCTTACTATATAGCTCCTCTCTCTAGTATATCCTCTTTATCTAATCTCTCCTCTCTTTTATAAAGGTTACGCTCTTTTACCCCTATAGGCTATAGTATACCTATAGCTATTACTAAGGTTTATTCCTAGAAAAGTTCTTACCTCTTCTTATAGATAGTTTTAGCCTCTTATTATATAGCTTTTATAGGCCTTCTACGCGTATATATATAGAGTAGTTTAACCTATAGTAAAAGTAGTTTATCTAGGTTAGCTAGTTCTTCTATATAATATAGCTTTTATAGCTAAGTAGTATAGTAGTATAGTTTAGCTTAAGTATATCTAAATATAACTAGTCTATTATTAAGCTTAACTATTATATTTTTACCTTTAATACCTTTAAGCTTATATAGGACTATTTATCTACCTTTCTCTCTCTAAACTATAATTTTAGAATTAAGTAGAAGGTTTAGAATCTTATATAACTTTATACTATTATAGGTATTAATTATATAGTTAATATTAGCTCTTACTCTCTTATTCTTAAGTATTCTTATAGCCTTATATATAGTATTTACTCTTTATATTATCTTAGGTAATAAGAGTAAGTTAATATTAATTCTTAAGTAGGTTCTAAAGACTAGTAGTATTAGTATAAGCTTATTTAAGGTAGTTATATTATTAAGGGCTTTAACTACTATTTATAGGATATCCTTATTATCTATACTACTATCTAATTCTACTCTTAGGATATTAAATATATACCTTAGTAGTATATATATATATTTAATCTTTCCTACTACCTAGTATACTTCTACTAGTATTTATCTATATTCTACGCTAATAATCTTTATATAAGTCCTAAACTCTTCTATAGTAAAGTTAATTCCTAGGTTATATATAATATAATCTAGAAGTTCTTAGTAGGTATTAATCTAGTACTTATATAGTACCTCCTAGATATCTTATATAGATATAGACTTTAAGAATATTACTACTTAGAATACTATATCTATATTAATAATATATAGTATATCTTTATTACTAATTTATATAATATTAAGGATAATCTTATAGTTAAAGTATAAATTATCCTTAATTATAAATTTAAACCTTTATAGTAAGGTCCCTTATTATTAATAGAAGTAGTAGAACTTCTAGATTACTTTTAGTATAGAGGTATCTACTTTATAGCCTACTTCTATAAGTATCTTATAAAGTTATTCTATATATAGGTATCTAAATCTATAATATAGGTATTATAGTTCTATTTCTATAAAGAAGGAAGTAGTTTCTTCCTTACTAATATTAAAGAATAGGTATCCCTATTTATATATAATAGGGACTATTATACTATCCTTATATATAATAATATTTAATATATTATTAAAGTATACGTCTAAGTAATTAGTATCTACTAGGTATAGTAGGAATAGTATAGAAGTATCTAGTATATAGTATATAACTATTCCTACTAGGTTAGTAATATATATAGTTCCTAGTAATCTCTTTAGGTTCTATCCTCTAAAGCTAATATTACTTATTCCTAGGGTCTAGTCTATCTTCGTGCGAGGGTTCTTACGTATATATACCTCTAGCTATATTTTACTAACTATTAAGACTATTACTATACTAGTATTCTATAGTTCGTCTTAGGATATTATATAGTATCTTCTATCTAGTATAAACTAGTCTACTTAATATTATATATCTATACTATATATATTTTTACTAGTTATATAATAAAGATATATAGTAGAAGTTAGGTAGTAGATAGCTTAGTTACTATTATCTTAGTTATAATCTAATTCCTACTTATCCTCTTATATAGTCTTATTATCTACTTTACTATTAGATATTCCTTTAAAGCTTATAATATAAGCTATTATATCTTCTTATAAAGGAGTATTACTATAGAATTCTTTATATAAGCTAATATATTAGCGCCTAGCTCTTAATTAATCTATATATAGATAATTTAATAACTAATATCTTTTCTTATAGTAAATAGAGTAGTATTTTAAAGTTTACCTAGATAGTCTATTATATTATTATTTTCCTTATATAGAAGATACTCCTATTCTCTTTATAAAGGAAGAGAGTTTATTCCCTCTACTACTACTACCTAAGTATCCTATATATAGTATTAAAGTATACTATTAATCTATATAGTATAATTCTATTGGATTTGAGATAGGTTTTTAATAGGTGTATAGTATAGGAATAAGGTGTATAATAAAAGACTATAATAAATAATATAGTAAATAATTAATTAATTGTCTATAAACGCTCTTAATTATTATCTATTAATATTCTAATTCTTCTATCTACTATACTTTCTACTAGTTTATATATCTATCTCTACGGAGCTTATTAAGGTCTCTTGGTTTAGAGGGTAGAGATCTACTTATCTCTATTATGTAGTTGAGCTAGCTCAACGTAGTTATTTAATAGTACCGGTTCTACGCAGCTCATCTATAACGCTATGAGCTATCGGATATTAGCTTTACTGGTTATATTGGCTATATTAGCTATACCGGCTCTACTAGCTATACCGGCTATAATCTTAGATATAGTTTCGGATAGTCTTATAATAATACTTTTATCTAGTAGTAGATAACTGAGTTCGACCTTAGATTACCTATAAATCTAATATACCCCTTTAGCTTAGTAAGCCTTTAGTAAGCTAGAACTTATTAGGTAAGTATAAGGTTATTTAAGTAAGCTTAGATTTTATTAAGAGGTACTTTATATATAATCTAGTGTTCCCGTACTTCTACTAGTCTAAGTTAGTTCAAGAAACTCTTCTACTTATTTCCTAGGAGTACCTTAGTAAACCCGTTAGTAGTTATCTCTATTAATAGAGTATATACTACTTTAATCCAACTAGCTAATACCTTTTACCTTAGCTAGTAGTTGTAAATATTAACGTACCTTAGTTTAGTTTAGAGTTTAGCTAGTTCTTTAGTAATAAGCTAGATTGTTTAAGTATTATTATACTAGATAGTAATATAGCTTATTAGTAGTTTAACCTTTAGCTTATCTAGTAATTATAACGTAAAGATAGCTTCTTTAGCTACTTGGGATAAAGCTAGTAATTCAGCTTTAGTTATTAAGGTAGTAACAGTATCTTATTTATTAGCTCTCTATATAATAAGACCGTTAAATAGCTTAATAGTATATTCTTAGGAGCTCTTTCTATCTAGAGTATTATTAGTAAAGGAGGTATTACTAGCTACCTAGAGTAAATTACCTCCTCCTAGTTAGAGTACTCTCTATCTCGTACTCGATAGATATATAAGTACTTAGTTAGTAGCTTCTTAGTGCGTAGTGCTTAGGTTTATAAGGAATCGAGCTAATCGTAATATTGCGAACGCTATATCTAGTCTAGTAGTTACTGTAGTAAATAGAAGTAAGCTAATTTTATACTAGTACTTATTAATCTTAGATAGTATTACTAGGCTAGTATAAGGCTAGAGCTTAGAAGTAGCTATTAGAGTATCGTGGCGGACGTCTCGTTTATCGGCGAGCTAATATATCTTATTAATGTATGCGGTCTATAGAAGCTAGATAAAGCGTTACTCTCTTTTCTAGATAATCTCTACTCTAAGGAACTATTAGAGATCTACTCCTCTAGTAATAGTATACTTCTCTTTTAAGAGACTAGTTACCTTTTCTACTACTTTAGTCTTCTTTTTATCGTAGGCTATAATGATATTATCTACGTAGAAGAAGATAATAATACTATCTTTTACTATATAGTATAGCTTGTAGGGTACTACTTAAAAACTAAGAGACTTTAGTATTGAAGTAAACTCTCTCTACTATAGTAGAGGTGAAATACGTAGTCTATATAGAGCCTTTTAGACCTAAAGGATTATTCCCTTCTTCTAGTATCCCTTTAGTATCTTTATATAGATCTCTCGATCTATTACAGCGTAGATAAAGGTATTTATTACGTTATACTATTTTAGTTTAAGATTATATTTAGCTGCAATTACTATAAGTATCTAGAAGGAGCGGCTAGCTAGTATTATAGCGTAGGTATCTTATAATATAACGTTTCTTTACTAATCTCTACGTACTACTAGTTAGGCTTTACATTTAATAAACTAGTAGTATTTATCTAATTTATAGGTATAAACCTATATATAGTTAAGTATCTATTAACCTATTTATTTAATTGGATTAGCTAGTACCTTAGTCTATAATCTTATCTTCTAGTAGCTTATTATATAAGTATATTCAGCTTCTTTAAATAGCTCGCCTATTGGATAGTTATCTAGGTTTATTTAGCATATTAGTAGAGGTAGGAGTTAACTGCGATAGAGCTTTAAGCCTCTAGCGAGCATTCTTTTTATCTTTACTTTATCTATTAACTCTCCTCTATATTACCTAATATTTCCTACCTAGGTACCTACTATAAAGGCTACTACCTATAGTATAGTTTTAGATAATCCTTTATTATTATAGGTTTTTATTATAGTAGTTAACTATTCTCTACCTAAGCCGATTTCAGATAACTTATATAATACTAGTCCTCTAGCTATTAATTAAGCTAGGAGTACTACTAGTAGTAGAGATAGTAATAGAGTTAGGTAATAATCCCTAATCTTTCTTTCTTGATAGTAGCCTAGTAGGTCTACTTTATTTATTAATATATCTAGATTAGTATCGTCCTTATAGAAAGACTCTATTTCTAGCTAATAAACTAGCGTTAGGAGCTTAATAGTTCTTATATAAGTAGTAATCTCTTCTAGTATTTAATGTATAAGGTTATCTATTAAGTCCTCTATTTTACCGTTAAAGATTATATACTTATTAAAGATAATATCTTAAGTACTTATTACCTTAGCTATAGATAGTACCTATATCTAGTAGATATTTAATAACTAGTATCCGATAAGGTATCTAATCTAGGCCTTTAGGTCTAGCCGCTAGAGTCTTAATTTACTATAGTAGGTATTATTAGTTATTATAAAAGCTTTATACCTATAGGCTTTTAAATAAGCTAGATTAGGCTTTCTTAGTAATACTACAATTCCTTGATTATAAGCTACTCCTATAAAGAAGGTCTTATATAGCGTTTTCTAGTTATTTAAGTAACTTAGTATTTAGTTGTAAAGGTATACTCTAGCTCTAGTAATCTCTAGCTAGAGTTCCTAAGGTAGATTTGTATTAAGCTATATTGTACGTGATTTCTCCTTATTAATACCTCTAGTATACTCTACTCCTCTATTTTAAGCTTGCATATCTAGGCTAAGGGTTCGACTATAATACCTTATAAGCTTAGCTAACGTTAGACTTCTAGTTTAACTATTATAATCTCGTTATTAGCTTTAATTACTTTAACTAATATATTGTACTAGTTCTTTAAGAAGGTAATAAGTATTTCTAGTATCTTAATAATTAACTTTACTAGTTAGTTATCTATAAAGTAGAAGTCCTACTATAGTTTAGAGAGCTTCTTAGTAACTAGTATCTAGCTCTTTTCTTTATTGAAACTCTATACTTTATATAAGTAGAAATCGATTGAGATTCTTTCTCCTAGTCCTTTATAGCTAACTCGTAGTACGCGGCTAATTTAACGTCTTATCTTAGCTTTACTATAGGAGTTATATTCAATAGTAGTTACTCCTTTTACGCGCACCCCTTAGGTTTACTAGATAAGGTACTTAATTACTACTAGTCCTAGATAGCTAAGTCTCTTATACTATATAAGTATAGTTACTCTAGTTAACCTAGGTTTATAGGTATAATACGTCGCTTCTTATAATAGATAAAACTTAAGTACCTATTAGCTATAGATCTTAGTAAGATTTCAATTATCTGCCTATCTAGTTTATTTAGGGTTATTAGTTCTAATTAGGTATTCTACTATATTCCTCTCTACTAGAGTAATTAGAATAAGACTAGGTTATAGTAGATATCTAGGTATATAGCTACGTTATATAAAGCTAGATAATTTACCTTAGATTAATTCTTTAACATTAGATTAATAGATCTATATCCCTTTACCTATATTTTAAGTTACTAGCCTAGATATAGTCTTCTTAAGTAGTAGATAGTAGTTATAGATATAATCTAGATTATTTATAATATAGTAGGTTATACCTAAATTAAGGATAAATAAGTCCTATAGTAGATATTTATTATAGTTATTTATTATAGTTTAAAAGGATATAGTAGTAAAGGTCCCTTTAATACTTATAACTCTTCGCTATATAGTTATTCTTAATCTCTAGGCATTAGAGTTAGTAATCGCCTAAAGCGAGCTTTAGACTATCCTCTAATTAATCCTTAAAACGTAGTATTATTTTTATATTTATAGTTAATAAGCTCTTATAGAGTCTTATTTAGATTCTAATATAGAGGGGCTATATCTAGATTAATATAATAGTATTCTCTTAGGTTATAGAATTTACTATAAGTAGGGTATTTTTCCTCTACTATAGTTTACCTAGTTAATCGTATATTATTACTATTTTAGCTAGGTTAATTTTTATACTAGAGTCTACCCTAGTTTAGGTTTAATTGAAGTCTACCTTAGTTTAGTAGTAGATTATATTCTATAGGAGAGGCGTTCCTAGTCCTACCCTAGGTAGTCTTACTACTAGTAGGAAGATCTAATAAGGTATTATTAACTATAAAAGTAGCCCTATTTTTCCCTAATTTAAGAGGATAATTTACTATTAAGTATTCTTAGAATTGTTTTATTATCTCCTTATAGGTTATATAATCTTTAAATTAACTATAATCTTAAAAGTTTATAGACTATATAGGAGTAATCTTATTAACTACTAAGAGAAAGTCTTTTATAACTACGTTAATCTATAATACCTCTACTACTTAGTAAGCTTCTATATTAGTAGTAGCTTAGTTATACTTAGCTAGCTAGGTTTCCTAATTTAATACGCTCCTTATTAGTTTAAGTAAGTAGATATAGCGCTTATAAGCTCGCTCTTACTCTAACCGCTTATTAACGCTAATAGTTTATTTAAGGTTAGTAAGCTACTATTATAGTAACTAATCTAGTAAGTAGTAGGTGCGTAGTAGATGCGGTATAACTAATAATTAGATAAAGACTGTAATTTACTATAAACTTATCTACTCCTTATCGTATACGTATCGTTTAATTTAATACTACTCTAAGAGAGTTTTATAGTATTTAAGATCCTCCTTAAACGCTTTAAGGCCTATAGTTAATAGCTTAGATTAACGCGCTAGCTCTTAAACATTAGAGGCTAGTATATATTCAGTAATTTCTAGGGGTTTAATAAATTCTAGTTCTTCTATAAGTTTAGTAGTCGTTACTAGGTTAATCTTATCCTAGATTTTATAGACTACGTATCTAGATTATAGCTAAGTTAACTAGGCCGTATAGTTAGTATTATTCCTTAGCGTTACTATAGGATTGTATTGCGCTTAATAGGTTATTATAATTTGTAATTAGCTTAACTTAGTTAAGATAGTAAATTTTAAAGTTTAGTAGGGCGCGCTAGGGACTAATTATAGAGCGCGCTAGTTAGAACTAGCTAATTAATAGAAGTTAGGTCTACCTAATTTCTATAGGTTCGTGTACTAATTAGCTTAACTTGTTTTAGTTATTAGTTTAGCTTGATTTAGTTAAGGTAGTAAGACTCTTAATTATTAGATTTAAGATAGGTTTTTAATAGGTATATAGTATAGGAATAAGGTATATAATAAAAGACTGTAATAAATAATATAGTAAATAATTAATTAATTGTCTGCAAACGCTCTTAATTATTATCTATTAATATTCTAATTCTTCTATCTACTATACTTTCTACTAGTTTATATATCTATCTCTATAGAGCTTATTAAGGTCTCTTAGTTTAGAGGGTAGAGATCTACTTATCTCTATTATATAGTTAAGCTAGCTTAACGTAGTTATTTAATAGTACTAGTTCTGCGTAGCTTATCTATAACGCTATAAGCTATCGGATATTAGCTTTACTGGTTACGTTAGCTATATTGGCTATACCGGCTCTACTAGCTATGCTAGCTGTAATCTTGGATATAGTTTCGGATAGTCTTGTAATAACGCTTTTATCTAGTAGTAGATAACTAAGTTCGACCTTAGATTACCTGCAAATCTAATAAATTCCTTTAGTACTTATAAGTATTAGGTTACCTATCTATCTATTATAATCTAAAGTATAGATTATAGATTACTAAATAGTACTTTATATATTAGCTTAATTAAGAATATAGCTTATTCTAGTTCTAGTTAGCTTTAGTAAGCTTATACTACTATAGTATATAGGGGGACTTCTCCCTAAAAATCCTATCTAAATACTCTCTATATAAGGATTAGCTTATTAATTATAATCTCTAGGACTTTATATAGGTTTAGGGTTAGGTTCTTATATTTATATTATATAAATAATATTATTATCTAGTTAGTCTAGTACTAGTTATAGTTAATATTAGTATTAAAGTAGTTATTAAGTTTTTTATATAGGTATTTCTAGTTATAGCTAGGGCCTATATTATATATATAATATATATTCGCATAGCCTTCTAGGATATCTAGAAAGATATTTAGATATTATACTTTATTAATATCTAATCTCTAGTATAGTTTAATAAAGATCCTAGTTTTATCTATAAGGATATTATATAGTTTTCCTATATAGTTATTATCCTTCTTCTATACCTTCTAGAATTAGATAAGTTTCTTAGGTAGTAGCTTATTATTAGCGTAGGTTTAGGTTAGGGGTAATTCGTATAGATTATAGGGTATTATAGTTTACTAGTATACCTTAGTAGGTAGGTTCTAGGTAGGTTACTAATCCTACTAGTAATATAATAGTACGTTTACTTCAGTCGTATAGAGGATAGGTAAGTATAGTAATAGCGCTAGTATTAGGGATAGTTATCTTAATAGTATAGGCGCTTATTAGTTTAATTCTACTAGCTCTATATATACTACCTAGGGTTTCTTACCTTTAATATCTTTATATAGGGTTACTATCCTTACTATTAAGTTTATCTATATAGGAATTAGATTTCCTAATATATACCTCCCCTAGGTTATACTATATAACTTCTTACTCTAGAGATCCTTAACTTTAAGGGTATAGTTTATCCCTTTACTAGCTAGTACTACTAGTAGTTCTCTACGGAACGCGTAGTTGATTTATTCCTAGTAGTCCTCTATCTATTTATTAAAGTCTTTAATAAATACTTAGAGGAACTCCTCGCCTATAAGGTT